>LOEQ01005698.1:13547-26725 GCA_001685075.1 Bramus lutescens
GTCAATTTTCGAGAAGGTTTCATGAGCTGCAGAGAAGAAGGTATATTCTTTCCTGTCTGAGTGTAATGTTCTATATATGTCTGTTAAGTACATTTGATTCATTACCTCCCTTAATTCTCTTATTTCTCTGTTAGATTTCTGTCTGATTGACCTGTCCATCGGTGAGAGAGGAGTGTTGAAGTCTCCTACTATTAATGTGTGTGGTTTGATGTCTGCCTTGAGTTCTAGTAATGTTTTACAGCTTTTATACCTGCAACACAACATGAGATATGAAAGAGAGATTAAAAAGAGAAAAAAGAAGAAAACATCAAGAGAGTTTGTGAGTGTCTTTTACCCCAACTCCATTCAGATAGAAAAGTTTAGCTTTGCTGACTCCATGGATTCCTGTAAATGCCCTGTGCTGCTGGAGGCTTGTCCCTCAGACAGTGGTAGAATGTTATTTTTAAATAGTATTTGAAGGATCAAATTTGATTTAATTTATGTTAGCTTGAGATAAATTCTCTTTGACAAGAATTTAGAAGGAAAGAAATCCATGACACAGAAAAAAATGCGTGTGAGTTATACAAATATCTACTTAAGATGAGTAAATGGATGCATTGCTTGTATATGTATTGTACTAGCCAAAGAATTCCTGGTCAAGAATTATTTCTAAAGGATATGGGATGATGTTCTTGTGGCAGTTTCCTAGGCAGTAAGATAATTCTAAAACTTGTTGATTAGACTGATAAACACAGAAATATAAAACATTATATTTTTATTCTAATTTACAGCATTTCAACGGCCAAAGAAGTTAAAACAAATAATTTGTGCATTATTTCTGAGATTTTAAATTGATTTTAGAATATTCATACAAATCTATTATCTGTGAAACCAATTAAACCTATGTAGTTTCTAAATTTTATTTGTACAAATGAATATATTTATACTACAATTTCTAATTTTGGCAACCATAATACTGGTTAAAATTTCCTTTGTAATCACAATATCGATCTTTCTAATCTTTCACAGTCTAAATTTTGCTGCCAAGTATATGATTAGACCACAGAATTTTTTTTGTTTTGTTTTGTTGGTTTTTGAAACAGGGTTTCTCTTTACCTTTGTAGCCTATCCTGGAACTAGCTTCTCTAGACCAGGCTGGCCTCAAACAAACAGAGATCTCCCTGTCTCTGCTTCTTGAGTGCTGGGATTAAAGGCATCCACCATCACTTCCCAGCTTATAAAGAGTATATCTTAATGGTATGTGCATGTGTGTGTGTGTGTGTGTGTGTGTGTGATTACTCCAATGGCAATGTCCCAATATAGAAACATTTTCATAAAGTTTTTGTAATAATGAACAAAAGTATTTGAACAAAAGAAAGTTAAGAATCACATGCTTCTAAAATATATTAATATAAGCATCAAAGAAATGGATTATAAACAAGGTAGGAAAGTCTCAGCTATAGGCCTCAGATGCTGTAGGATAGCATTCTTAGGCCCTGGGTTCATGTAGAATATAATAAGATTAATATATTTCAGACCATTTTTTATCAGAATGTTAGGTACAACTCATATTTTAACAATGAATAGACCTTTGGGTGCTGAAGAGAACATATGATAAATTGTAATTTGCCTTTGGAAATGGGACATCTCAAACTGACCATCTACTGAAATTTTAGTCAAACAGCTTCAATAGACACAATGTCTTTCCAGAAATTGTGGTTCACTATGTATTTGTGTGTTCATCTTTGTATGTATGAGTAAAGGTGTATCTGCCACAGTGTGCTAGTGGAGTTGAGAATATAAATCATATCTGTCCTAAGTATTCTTCATTTACTATGCTTATTATTCTATATGCATCTTCATTTGGGAATTATTCTTTCAAATTAGGTGACAGAGCAGAAATGGCTCAGCAGTTAAAAACAGATAGTATTCTTCCAGAAAACCTAGGTCAATCATCATCACCCATGTTGAGCTGATAACAAGTTCTTTGTCTCCATATCAGGGGATCAAATGTCCTCTTCAGGCCTTCACAGGCACCTACATTCACTTGACAGACGCAGATACACATAATCACACACACACGTGCACATGTGCACACACACACAAACACACACACACAGATGCATGCATGCACATGCACAACATCTTGAGCAGTAAGTCTGCTTTGACAAAGTTTTCTGCAGAAATAAGGATTTTAGGTCTTCTCTTTACATTTTAATTTTTTGCATATTTTCTACTTTATATTACATTTTTCTTGATGTTACATGAGCCTGCTTCAATTTTTAATTGTTTATGTACCATAAAGTTACTATATGTAATTTCTTTTTCCTTTTCTTTTTTTTCTTTTTGTGTTCTTTATTTTCATAAGATTTATTTATTCTATGTTTTTCACAGCATGTATTTTGATCCCATTCATTCCCCATCTCCTCACATCCCTTCTCTTCCCCTGAACATCCCTCTCCAGAATAAAACAAAATTCAAGAGAAGAAAAATGAATACAATAAAATGGAAATAATTAAAAATAAAGGAAATAATTTAAAATCTCACTAATGAAAGCTTTAATGTCACCCAGCAAGTCACACCATATGCCCCTTTGACCATACACTTCTGTTTGTAAGTGTTCATGGCAAAGACATTGTTCTTGTTTGAGGACCCTGATCTCTCCACTACAAGTTGGAAGTTGCCCCCCACCCCGATTCTTCCTAAATTTCCAGCTAGCACCTTGTATTGAGGAGATCTTTGGGTCTGCAGGTCACTTCACATTCTCCAACAGATCATAGATGGGGTAGGTGTTGGGGCAAACCAACTAATAAACCTTTGGTCTGGTCCTGGGCAGCTGTAGCTTTGGTCTATCAGCTATCCCATGTTCACAATTTTGGGGTAGGCTCACCTATACCTGTGCTAACAGGGTTAGGTCTACTGTGGTGCTCTGGCAAGGTGCCTACTATGCTGGTCTAGTGAGGTGCAGGGCTTGCTTTCCTGAATGTTGTAGCAGGTAGGGGCCATTTGCAGCTCTTCCACTATTATGACCACTGGGTCATCATTCCCACATTCCTTCCATGTTGATGTGGGGAGGAGGGAGGAGAGCCCTGCCCTGTCACAAATGGGTAATTGGAGAGCTCTCCTATGGTCACAGTTTTAGGCTGGTTTTCTTTCACTTATGCTAATAGTGTTGGCTCAATTGTTCTGCCCTGGTGAGGTGCAGGGCCTGCTCTCTGGATTGCAGCTGTCTGGATTGCAGGGATGGCTCTCCCGCATTTATGACCACAGGGCCTGATCACCCACCTCCACCAGGTGTTTATGGTGGGGGCAGCTCTTCACTTCCTATGCCACCACAAGGCATATGGATAATTGGGAAAGCTGTCCCATGCTCATGATTTCAGGTCTGACTCTCCAACACCTCTTCTAACAGGGTTGTCTCTATTGTGCTGCCCAGATAGGGTACAGGGTGTATGCTCTCCCTAGTATTGCAGCTGGTGGGGATTGAGAATAACGCTCCCACTCTTATGACACCAGGGACAGCACTCCCACCTGACCCAGGCATTGATAGGTGTGAGGAAGGGCATCTTTGTCGCACTCATTATACCACAAGACATTACATTTTCTTATAATATGTTGTAAGATGAGACCCTTACATTTTCTTATAATATATTAATGTTATAATCATATAAATATTTATATTATACTATAGTGCTTGCTTTATATACTAATTGCATTATTATTGCTTAAAGTTCAATGATAGATTTTTTTATATTATAGAGACTTTAAAATAGCAAAACCTAAAGATCTATCATAGTACATACATTGTTCAACAAGGTATAGTTCCTGAAGGAGGGATATGGAGACATGGACATAGAACATACTTTTTATTATATTATTCCAAACCAAGATTATAATCTAATTGGATAAATCTTTATTTGTTGTTTCAACAGTTATGATATTTGTGACTATTATTATAAGGGCCATGGGCTTACCCCATGCCTTGAGGTATAAAAACCCATAAATAGGAAAATGAGATGTTTAGTCTATAAACCTTTTAAAGCACCACAGATGCCAGGCATCACTTTCATATCTTACATAGGTTTGGTCATATGCCCTGTCAATGAATTAAGGGCCTAGGTCAAAGAGTATCTGGCTCAGACACTAAATTAAAATGACAAAATTAGGTTAATTTAGTACAGCAAGCTTTTATTCTTGAAGTTGCAGAATTAATTTATTGTTCTTATAATTATGGCTATAAAACGTAGAATAGGCTGTAGCTCGTGAAAGATTAAAGGCAGCCGCTGAGATCTTCTACAATGGAACAGGGGGAGTTACAAAGTGCTGAATTCCTTATCTTTGTAAGTATTAGATCGAAGTTTAACTGTACATATGTCAAGAGTGTTTTAGGATTGCCACATCATAGCTGAAATTGAAGTATCTCTCCTCTATCCCTATCCACTGCTAAGGTTCTAAGATCTAACAAGCCATATTAAATCAGGAACACCTGCAAGCCATTACTTGTAGGACAAGATTTACACACTTATAATTAGACAATTTCTTTTCTTTAACCTATTGACATTTAACTGTATTGTATTAATATTATGGTGGATCTTTATACAATACCAAGACCCTAAATCTTCTGCATTTAATTCTGGACTTAATTCTGCATTGAAATTCAGGATTTAGAAAGGAAATAAAATCACATGGAATCGGCAATTACTTGTGAAAATGACAGTACTTGAGTGAATATGTGGAATGTGATCTGAAACATCATAGAATTCAACAAGTGCAGAATGAATAATCAGTAATCAAATTGTACTAAAAATTATAGACCAAAATAAAATGATCTATAAGAATGGGCACATTCTTGTTTATTACCAATTAAAAAGTTATTAATAATTACTTAATTATTTTTACAAAAGAGGTTTGTTAAATAATTTTGCTATTTATATTGTACCAAGAACATTATATTATGTACAGATATTTAACTGGTTTGAACCTTGTTTGCACTATCTTTTGGAAAAATAAAAATATTTCATTGAATTATTGAGTTAATAAAATTAGATGTCTGGTAACTCACATTAGAGTGTGGCATAGTTTTTGGTTGCAAATATGACTTGGTATTATTAATGTTACAAAAAGGAAACTAATAGTGATGAGTGACAATTCTACCCAGACCTCTTTAAGCACATGGTCTTCTCATTGGCTGTGTTGTTTAAAAGGTTATGTGCTAGGCCAGTAGATTGGATATTGTGTGTGCTCTTTTCCAGTACAGAAGATGGTTCAGTAAAGAAGGAAATGCTTCTGAAAAGTTTTAACTCTCATGTACCTGTTCATGGAAGTGAGGGGAGGTAACCTAGTGCTACCACCAACAAGCCCACAGAGTTCTTTCCCCTCTGAGAGATCTCTTTTCAAGTGAAGCTGGGTTTTTTAGTATGCCACAGAAAATAAGAGTGGAGCAAAGCTAACAATTTTATTATGTAGAGACAAGCGACAGTGCCCATTTTGCTTTAGGGGGCTGGCATTTAGGAAAGGGACTGAATATACCTAAGTGTAGGGTGGACTTCTTAAGACAACAGCCCCCTTGAGTATCTTTATGAATGACCATGATATGTGCTTCTGGTTTAAAATGTGTATGCAATTTAAGGCATGCAGTGTGCAACAGGATTCAAAGATTAAGCAAAGTTTGAAAATTAAAGATTAAAACTTAAGTAAAAAAATGAGTTAGTTTACTCAAAATTTTCTAAGCACTGATAGTTTTTAACAGCCTTGCTTGAGGTTTCTGTAGGAAGATGAGCAGTCTCTTTGTAAGCAGCTCTGGCTCTGTCATTTATGCTGAGGCTTTGACTCCTACCAGAGTGAGGCTCTTTCCCTTCTCTGTCCCTTTAATCTACTCATGTCACTTCCATTTGCTGTTAATAACTTCAGTGAAAGCTTGGGACCCCATCCCCTATGCAGTTTCCTTGCGAATGCTAAATTAGCTCTGTAAAATGGGCTCATCCTGACTTTTGTGGACAAGAACGTGACTAAGAAAGAATAGGCAGCCTGTCCAAGGTCCATGGGAGGACTGCTCCAGCCCCAGTTTGCCTGCCACCGAGGTTCACACTTGCCATTAAGTCACATGATTCCACTGTCCACAAATGGCACCCACCAAGAAGTCCTTCAGAGACATTTGGGAGCAAAGCTGGCTGAATAAATTTTAAGTTTTCTTCTGTTTACTTAGTGAAGTATGAAATCATCCAAAGTTTTGAAAAATTAGAACAATTTTATTATGTCAGATTGAAAACTCATGAAAAAGCCTTGTAAATTAAGTTCTCCATCTGACTGAACACAAAAAGCAGTGCTTAAAATTACAGCATTGTTATAATGCTACAATGGATCCAGGACTATTCGCTAGACTCATCTCAATAAAATATAAATAGCGTTTAAAAAAAACAAAACAGAAAAAAATCTAATAGTTTCTTTAGAATTAAAATTTATATAATATATGTATTAGAACTAAAAAGTCTATTTTATATAATCAACATATTAAAACCATTAATATATAAAGCCTATAGAAAAAGAACAAGATATTTTTGTGTATTTGTTTGTTTGATTGATTTTCCAAACATGTCCTGATGTGGTTTACTTCTTCCAGGTTGTCACTCTGTAGCACTGGGTTGCCTGGCAGTCCATTTTTAACTGTATGGAGACTCAAGCTCATGGTATTCTTGCCTCAACTTCTCAGTTATTGTGATTCCAAGTGTATGCTACCATGCCTGGCTTAAAGTCAATTTCCATAGAGTGTCACCAATTATTTACTCACGTTGGTATCATGTATGAGTTTCCCACACCACATTATGAAACAAGTGGGGAAATAAAGGTAGAAATCATGTTAGCATGGAGAAGCAGAAAGACTTGAAAATCAGAATTTTAGACAACAATATCACTATAACATAGGTTTACATAATTTTTAATTAAATGTCACAGTCAAGATGGAATTGGGAAATCAGGTAAATGTTAAACTTAATATTACATCAGATTTATGTATGGAAAAGTGATAATGAATCCCATTGTTCTGTGCAGTTAATATATACTAGTTTCATATTCTATATCTAACTTTTGTTGCTGAAATTGCAAGTGAGTTACCTTTACAACAATTAAAATGTCAATTTCACTCTACAATAACATAATACTACTTAGTTTTATATGCTCATATAATTAGACATAAAATTTTAATTCTTTTTAGGAAAAATCCACTTGAAGTGGAATTATGTTTAAAAGCCTAAAGAGACAAAAGTTGTGCAACAAATAGTATTTAACCAACTTTAAGGGGTAATATCGCTGATATTTTTTGATTTATGGCTCTGGTTTAGATTGTGACCCAAATAGAATTAATTTTACTACTACAAAAATGATTTTACTATATGTAATATTATTATAATTGTAGCTGGAGATACTACTCAACCATTAGAACCACTTATTAATCTTCCAGAGGACCAGATGACCCATATGGGTCGAGGAGGTATAACAGGTACCTGTAACTCCAGATTGAGGAGAACTGGTAGCGTTTTGTAGCCTTCCTGGGCACTGAATTCATGAGCACAGGCCCTTCTCCACTCCAATGCAAGCACTATGAGCATAACAAAAGTTAAAATTGCAGAATTTGTGGGTGTGGGCAATCAACGACTACCACAAGAGGGAACCCAAGACTAACACTGTCTGAATAGCCAGGGGCAAGAGGCTGGATCGTGGATACTTCAGAGACACATGAGAAAAAACAAACACTTCTTGAAATAAAGAGTCAATGAAATGATTCCTAATGATTTTCTGCTATAGTCATAGATCGGTGTCTATCCCAATCGTCAACAGAGAGGTGTCACCCAGCAACTATTGGGAGCATATGCAGAAACACACAGCCAAACATTGAGCAGAGCTCAGAGAACCCACTGAAGTCGGGAGAAAGGACTGTAGGAGCGAGAGGGGCCAAGGAAAGCAGGAGAACACAGCCCACAGAATCAACTAACCAGGGCTTATGGCGCCTCACAGAGACACAAGCTGTAATCATTAAGCCTGCATGGGTCTGCGAATATATGCTATTTTTTTTTTTTGTGGAACTCCTAACAGTGGGCAGTGGGAGCTGTCCCTGACTCTTTACCTATTCCTAAGACCCGTTTCCTCCTATTGGATTGCTAAACCTAGCCTTGATATGAAGGTTTGTTCCTAGTCTTATTGTACCTTGTTATGCTCTATTCGTCTAATATTCCTTGAAAAACCTGCTCTTTTCGGAAGGGTTAAAAGGGAGGAGTTCATCTGAGTGAGAGGGGCGGTGGGGGAGAGGAGAAGTGGAGGGAGGAGAAACTGTAGTTATGATTTAATATATGAGGGAAGAATAAATTTAAAATAAAAAAGTAATAATGAGGAGGACAATTAAAATCTCAGTGTTTTATTATCAATGTAGCTCTGTCTAAATCCTTAGCTGCTACGGATTATGAAGCCATTTGGAACTCATAATAGTGTCATATATATTATTGTAGACTGTCAGAAACCTAGTGTTTTAATTTGGTATATTGACATCACTACTCTTGAAAGAAAATCTCCTCTTGAAGAACCTGTCATCACCTCATCGATTCATGTACATACTAATCTCTCTATTATGTGTGGGAGATAGTTTCTCTCTTGAGATGAACCTGATGTGTTTGTTTAAATGTCAGTTGCTTTTCATGACAGACATAACATCGTATGCATTTTACTGAGTCAACCTTTCTGTTTTGTATTAAGCAAAATTAAGTCCAATGGTATGAGCCACTCAAGTAAATAGCATTATCCCAATATCTTTGTAGGTAACTACATTATTATAATATGAATATTTTTCTTAAAAGTATCATTGGTTGTTGCTTTAATCTTAAAATTGATTGTGTTGTGTTCTGTTTTGAAAATTGTTCAATTAACCAAACTGATTTCTCAGGTCCAAAATATTTGTGGTTGCCCTTTAGGTTTTCTAAGCAGACAGTGGTATAGCATCTAAGATGTCATTACTTCCCATTTGTTGTATTTAAAATTTATGACTACTGAGTCCAGTTGGTGATGACCATATGTGCATGGATGCGGAGTCAGGCCCTGGGCTGTGGGAAATATATGAATGGTTAACAAACACATTCTTTACAGGAGAGGAGCAACAGAGCCCTTGAGCGAAGAAAAAGACTGTGTGTGTGTGCCTGTGCGTGCGTGGGTGCACATCTGCTGCTAGAAGACATACATTTTATTAGCATACAAACTAATTGTGTTTCAATTTTAGTTAACTAAGCTCCTCCCATTCCTTTCTACAAACTTCCATGCCATTCCTGCTTAGACATTTAGTTCCCATTATTTTCCCCATACTCTTTCATATCATCAATATATTATTGTTGTAAGACCACAGGTGCCCAGGAAGCTTATCTTTACATTTCATTTTGTTAAGCCTTCCCTCAAGGACTTCATGTACCAATCTCCATCAATGAGCTACCTGTGTGAATCCTACTACCCTCAGTATTCCTCTTTCCACTTTCATTTTCCTGTATCCTACTCTTTCTCCTCATGAAATGTGTGCCCCCACAAATGGCTTATATCTAGTTTTCCATCTGCTATGTGTTTACATATAAAATTATTTGAATTTAGAACCCAACTAAATTTTAATAATTCACATTTTCATGATCCATTTCTCAGTTGATAGACATCTAGATTGATCCAAGCTCCAGGGAATAGAGTTAATATACAGACAACTCTGCCACAATGTATTATAAAGTCATTTGATGTGTGTTCAGGAGTTAAATAGATAAGTCAGTTGACAGACCTGTTTCTAGGTTTTTGAGAAAAATTTAGACTAGTTATAAGAGTAATTGTGTTAGTTTATACCTTCAACAACAGTATTTAAAGCTTCCTCCTTTATTACACTCATGTCAACATATGTTGTCATTTGTATTCTAGATAATGATCATTATAAAGTAAAATTAAATCATTTTAAAATTAAATTTATTGATATTTTATGTTACAACTGTAGTTTCCGCTGCCTCCTTTTCTCCTGTTCCCTCCCCAGACTCCTACCTGTCCCTCCCCTATTCTACTGATCCTTGCTTCTGTTCAGAAAGGGATAGGCTTCCCATGGGGATCAATAAAGCATGGCATATCAAGTTACAGTAGGACTAAAAACCTCCATTGTGTTATCATACCAACCAAGTGTGAAGAAATAGGTTCCTAAAAGTCAGCCAAAGCAGTAGGGACTCTGCTCCCACTGTTAGGATTCCCACTAATAGAACAAGCTATACAGTTGTCATATATCTGTAGATTCCCCATGGTGATCCCATTCAGGCTCCCTGGTTGTCACTTTAACTGCTATGAGCCCAGGTTACTTGATTGTATGGATTTTCTTCTGATGTCCTTGACCTATCTGGCCCACACAGACCTTCCTCCTTCTCTTCAACAGTATTCCCAGAGCTCAGCTTAATGCTTATCTTGATTCTCTTTCTCTGTGTATGTCAATTATGGGTGATGATGGCAATTAGAGTAGTCACCAATCTCAGAGTATAATAGAATATAGTTGATATTTTTTTTCTCTGATCATGCTTGGTTCTTGTCTTAGGTATCTAGGCTCTCCAGCCTCTGGATTCTGGTGCTCTAAGAAGTGTCAGGGACATTCTCTTGTGGCATAGATTCCATGCTAGACCAGTCATTGGTTGGCCACTCCCATTATCTCTGTGTCACACTTGTCCTAGCGTATTCCATAGGCAGAATAGACCATAGGGTGAAGGTCCTGTAGATGGTTGGTATCTCAGTTTCTACACTGAAGTCTTGGCTGGTCACAGGATATAGCCAGTTGAGGCTATATATCCACTATTGTTAGGAGTCTTAGCTGGGTCATCCTTGTAGATTCCTTGGAGTTTTGCTTGCAACAGGTTTCTACTAGACCCAGAAATGTCTCCTTACTAGTCATTTCTTTCAGTACTCTCCCCTCTGCCCTCCCCTGAACCTGATTCTTCATGTTCCCATCCCCACTGCCTCCAGGACACCCACAAGATCACTTCTATTTCCCCATACCAGGGAGACACCCCTACAATAGTCTTTTTTATATAACTACTCATGGTCTGTGAATTGAAGAATGCTTAATATTTTTACTTGACAGCTAATACCCACTTAGATGTCAGTATATATTATGTTTGTCATTCTGGGTCTGGGTTGCCTGATCAGGTTGATATTTTTATACTTCCATTCATTTGAGTGAGAATTTCATGATGTCATTCTTTTTTACCAACTGAGTAATACTCCATTGTGTAAATGTAGTACATTTTATTTATCCACTTTTCTGTTGAGAGGAACCTAGGTTGTTTTAAGTGCTTCACAAGTTATGGCTATTATGAATTAAACTGGCATATTTGTATGATTCAGCATTCTTTGGGTACATGTCAAAGAGTGGTATATCTGGGTGTTGAGGTACATAGATTCCCAATTTTCTGAGAAACTACCTTATTTTAAAGTAGTTTTAATTTGCATTGACCCACAGGCAAACAATATTGGAAACTTATTATAATGTAATTCCTGGCCATTAGTAATTTTTTAAGAATTTTCCATTCGGTTTCTTTCTCTTCCACTTTTACATTTACGCTTTCTTGGTAGTTAGTTACTACAATTATTACATGTTTTGTGCGTATTTGCTCCATCAAATGTGTATCTGAAGCTCCTGCCATATCTACAGCTCCTCTGGCTACTGAGCACAAGCAGGGGATGGATGTTAAATGTGGATGATGGATGTTAAATATTGCAACCACAAGGATCCAGCATCCAGGACAACAGAGTGATATAATGTTAACAGAGCACAGGTGTGATTGAAAATTTTAAGCACTCTAAATGTGGCCCCTAATGATCTTCCCTCCACCGATTTAAACATTTCTTAAACGTATATTACCTAGTTATCTCTTTCACACGTTCCACTCTTGAAATGCAATATACCTAGTGATAACTGTCTGCTTATCATTTCAACTGCAAGTACACTCTCCATTTGGTTGTTTTGTTTCTCTGCAGTAGGGAAGTATTAAAGTAAGCTAATTTAAAATAAAATGCAATTATTAAATCATTTCTTTCTGAAACCTAGCAATCAAATCATGAAATGATAATGACTTACTCAGCAACATGTATAAGAATTTCTTAAAATTTAAATTTCCCAATTTCACACATTTCCAGATCCTCTTTTGTTTTAGGAATGGTTTTATGACAAAAGGTTTATTTTACATACAGACTAATTCTTATCAGTTATTAATTTTGTTTATACACAATGTGCATTTTAGCAATTTATATGACATGTCTTAGTTCCTAATATTTCTCTTGTATTTGTATACAAAGAAAGAAGAAAATCTAGTTGCAATAAATCAAATACTCATTAATAAATGTTTTATCTAATTCTGTGCCTGACTCTGTACTTGATAGAGTATTTTTTCTGGTGTATAGAAGATTGTTAATTACTGGTAGGTTTGCAATGGCCCAGTGGATGACTGTACACCCATGCACATATGAGCAATATAGTTTTGACTCAGTGGTTAAATAAATAAGTAATTATAAAAGAATGGCCTAATTTTAGATGAGAGATATAATGGAGAAAGTTAAGGATAGATATAATCAGAATAAAATGTATACATTTATGAAGTTATCGAACTATAAGCAAAATTAAAAAAAATAAAATAATATTGTAAATATAATTCACTTACAAACTCTAAGTAAGTTTTTGATTTTGATAACAGAAGAATATTGGAAGGTAACATTTGCATGCCTAGCTAATTCACAAAATTAACAATGAGTGAGGTGAAGTACAACTATGTTGATATAAGTAGTAAAGAGTTGAGAAAAGATATAAATAAGCTACCACACACTAGGGTCCAACTTGTGCCAAATCCATATTATTAATCACTACTAGATTTGTGCTGAGATTTTCTGTATGATTTTGTTGCAATTGTTCTATTTGCTTCTTAAACTCCAAATGTTAGGGATAAAAAAACCTATTCTGAGTTGATGTGAGAGAGTTAGATTATTTTTAGTGTGCATAAGCTTATGTATGATTATAATGTTTTAACCTTTTTTCTTTTTATTACTATTATTAAAAATGTCCACCTCTTGCCCTCCTCCCAATTCCCTCCCCCTCCTCACACCCCCCCTCTCCTTCCCTTTCCAGTCTAAAGAGCAGTCAGGGTTCCCTGCCCTGTGGGAAGACCAAG
>LOEQ01005698.1:57715-73269 GCA_001685075.1 Bramus lutescens
CACACACACACACACACACATATATATATATATATATATATATGATTTCAAAGAAAAAAAGAGGCCATGAATTTGAAAAAGAGCATGGAGGGATATATGGGAGTGGTTGTAGAAAGGAAGGGGAAATGATACGTTATTATGTTACCAAAGATTTATTATAGAAAGTAAACACCGTATTTCATGTGATTTTTTTTCCTTAGGAAAACATCTAATTAAATCTTGATAAAATACTGATGAATAGAAGAAAAAAGTAAAATTACAAATTGTTGCAGAGAAATGGAAGCGACTTTCTCAGCACAATAACGGAAATGTTATCTTGATCAGGCAGAATTTACATTTTCATAGTTTATTAATATTCTGATCAGATGAAAAAGAACATGGAGGTTGAAAACAACATATACCTGTTCCACTACCACAGTCTTGAACAAATGAAAAGAATATTGGAGTATAAAACACCTGAACTGGCCTTTGCCCATGGACAGAAGGAGACCAGATGTTGTGGAGGGAAGTCACAGGGGTTCATCTTGTAAAGACTCGTCACAATATCTGGGAAAATTTATGGCTACCGTCTTCAAACATTTTCTTTGCTGAGATGCAATTTGTTTCTGTTATCTCACAGCTTTCCTTGAAATTTGCTTTGGAGTTATGGCAGGCACCAAGCAGAGTTTTGTGGAATTCCAAAGAAGTCTATTCCCATGTTTTGGATGAAAATTCATGGACAAACTGACAATAAACTGGGAAAGCAGGAACCCTTAGGCTAGCTGTACTGGGTAGGAGGTAAGCACTCAAGTATATAAACTAATACCTTCAGGTTTTACATAAAAGTGTTCGTTTCTTTTTCATTTACCGAGCAAAACAACTTCTCTGTAATGTGGGAGGGCTAGGAAATACACTGCTCATTATAATACGGTGTCGTCCTAGCACTGTAAGTCGAATCATGGCTTCTTATGTTTTCGGACAACACAGGCTCAGGTTCAGGGCTCTAATTCTCTTGCCCAAAGTAACATAATAATTGATTTATGTTCTTGTTTTCTGATAATACAATTATATACATTACTTCCTTGTTTTCCAAGAAGATTCATGTGCTACATTTATGCTGATAACCACAAATATTACTTTTTAGCATTTTGTTGTTTAATAAAAAAGTCAATTTTATTTTCTAAACATTTATTTGAATATTTACCCATTGTTGCTTCAAGAGAACAATAATAACATTTTCATGGTGATAGAAAAAAAACATGGCTTGGAGCTACATCGACATTTTACTCAACTAGTCAGGGAAGTGTGTGCTTGCTGCTGTTATGAGGAAGGGCAGAGGCTTTTCTCGTCTGAATCACTAATCTAAACAGTGGAGGTGTTAATCATGATTGTATCCAGTCAGTGGCAAAGGTTAAAGTCTGCTTGAAGCCATGAAAATAATTTAAATTTAAAAAAAAAATGGAACTTGAATTCACTGTTTGCTCTATAGACTTTCAAGTCAAAAGCACGAAGTATTTATTTAAGAATGTTAGTGACTTATCAAAATGCAAAGCAAAAATATGATATTTAGGTAGAAAAGGTCAGATTTACAAAAAAAGTTAGTGTCAAAAACTTGAAATGTCAAGATAATGTAGAAAGCTATGAAGTAATTTTGCAAACTTACTGTTTGATTGATTGAAAGTGTTTCCGAGGAATTTGCAAAGCAGCACACTTGGAGGAAGCTCCCATGGAAGGCATGATTGATAAGTTTTCTGTAGGGAGGGAGTCTTAGTGTTTGCTAAAGGTGTGGATTTTCACAGCAAAAGTTACCTCATTGTTAATTTTGTCGTTTGGGAGTAATGTGTCATCTCTGGAATCTTTAATGCAAATTTAACACTATGATCATTTCTGAAAAATATCTACAGCCTCAGTCTTTTAAAAGTAAAATAGCTTGAAACCAGATTAGACTGGCTACACAGGATGTGGTTTTTAAGAGAAAAAGGAAAAAAATGATACAAACAAGAAATTCTAAATAATTTTGTTGTAAACCTTGGTCTCTGACTGCCCATGATACCACTAAGCCGTTCTGGTTTGTAATATTCTGAAGAAACTATAAAGTCCTGAATTACAGTTTTAAGTGGTCTCCTTATAGAATCACAATATATTTGCATGTGGATTTTATGATGTTCAACATTTAATATCTAAGCCCAGGGGAGAATTCTGGATGGCATCACAGTTCAGGAAAAGTGGAACTAGAAGGGGGTACAGCTATGAGACTCATTCTAAACTGGCTTTTGGGCACAGGTTTTTCCCATCCCTATGTTTCAGATAAGAAAATTGATTGTACGAAAAGCCCCTACCATGGCTTTAATGGGCTGTGGCATTGTTTATTTATGTAATCTGATTTATAAAGCACTAGATTAATCTAAAGTTATTTCCTGTATTTATTGCAATTCCTTCACTTTTATTTAGAGAAATGGAAAGCTTGAATAGTGTATAGAGAATGTTGATATCTCAGATAATATAAGGGAACATTAAAAGCATGGGAAAACTGAGAGGCTCATCAAGTAACAGGAAAATTATTCCGTAAATCAAATCAAGTCTATTCTGACCCAGGTTTTTCCAAGAAACAGCAATAAGCACCAATGATGTGGCTCTGTGAAAAGGCAGTTTGCCTTTTCTCTCTACTTTTAAAGAACAGTAAACAAGCAGGAATTAAAAACCATTAATGTGTAAGTATATCTTCTTGATTCTTGGTGTTATACTTGGAGTTTCAAAAGGCTATATAGCCTCTTTTTCACCTTTTCTTAAAACGGTGAAATATTGCTATATCTTTCTAGTTAATTATTAGAGTCAATTTGGCTATGAGAGTATTTGCTGTTGCTCCAAAGGACCCATGTTCTTTTCCCAACAGGTATATTTGGTGAAAAACAACTCTCTGTAATTGCAGCCCTAGGGTACCTGCTCACACAGGCATTCACAAAATTTGAGATTTTGGAAGTAGGAAGGCTGATAAGAGGAGAAAGAAGGAGTGAAAGAGCAACAGAAGGAGGGAGGGAATTACAGAAATAGGGAACAGAAGGAAACAGTAGCTGCACCACTTCTATTTCTCAGTACTTTTCCCCACTCTCCAGGCTTCATGTCCTTCTCAACTTCTCCTTTATAAATCTTACATTTCTTCACCTCTCACTGGCTGGGCAAAAAAAATGTTGCAGACTTTTAGGATTTCTAATCACCTATGCACTTAGTAATAGCAATCACCGCATTAGATTGTACATACTCAGTAGCTGAGTCTGTATAGGAACTGAACCTGACTTGAAAATATATATATATTATGCATTGTATACATATAATACTTAATGGCTGTGCCTGCTAACTTCTCTATAATTACAGAATCCTCTTCAAGGGCTATATTAATTTTTTTACAAGTCGCTGCCACTCTGTGAAACTTAAGTCCTATTTCTTCATTATTATGACTCTAATTGAAGATGAAGCACATTGTTTCCATCAGTTATGAATTGGAAGGTTGCATTCTCTGTGTAATCATGTGCAGAGCACACATCCTGGAAGCACTCATGAGTGAAAGCAAGTGGCATACATGACAATTATACATGAAAAGGAGCTATATTTCAGTTAAGGAAGGGACCTTGGATATAGTCTCTTTTTATAAATAGGTATGTGCAGCAAATTAAAGAATGTGTTTTTGTGATATGAATATATATATTCATATGGACACACACATGAAAACATACATATGTATACATACATACATGCATATGGACACACAAACAAGCACACACATACACACACACATTAGAGAGAGAGTCAAATGGAATAACCCTCCAACCCTATATCAAGTCCACAATATGCAACCTAGCCACAATAGGCTAATAAATAAAAGTCCAATGACAGGAATGACAATATTTTTGAGTTGTTGTTCAGTAAGGTTCCATAGAACTCAAAATTTGCATACTATTGCCATTTTTTACTTGTTTTTCTGAAGAAGTTGAGAGTGAGATCCTATTGCTTAAGTCATCACACATAACATAGAAAAAAGAAAGCTTTTCCTGGCTTGGAAGCTACATCCCTCTTGCTTGCTTTAACAGTGCTGGAAGAAGAAAAGCAATCATCTACTATGAACATCTATGAACACTGCTCTGACCACCCTGGCAAGACTTTCATACTGATGCAATAATGACTTAAGGGTTACAGGAATGACTAAACACTTTCTGATTGGACATAAGTTTCATGACACAAAATGAAAAGTACCTATGGCAATGTTGTCAAGAAAGAACCTATAATACACAGGTCATAGGCCCTAGTGGAGAACTTATTAATATTATTTAGCAAAATGTCTGCAGTGTTAAGCTGACCCCTAATGACTTAGCATCAGATTCATTGTTCAATGCACATCTCAACTCTCATCGGAGAAGTTTCTATTTCCAATAGATATTGATTGCCAGGCAGAGACTCAGCTGGCCTAGGTGCAGAGACAAGGACATTTCCAAATAATCCAGTCCTAAATGGAACATACAGTTCACCTCTTCCCATAAAGCTTAAGGATCATTTGTGGAAAAGGTTTAAAGAAAGTGCAAGCACCTAACACAGTGAATGACTAGACAAAACAATGTCTTCTGGACATGGCAGGGAATCTGTAACATGTTGTACATTGTTGTAACAGTCTGAACAAATCCTGTGCAGGCCCTAGAAAGACCAAAGCTCAGTGACAAAATTGAAGGTGGTCATAAAATTCAACGTCTAGCTATAGAGCTATAGCAACTCTTACATGCTGGGAGAATAGGAGAGAGCTTTCTTATAGAGTGCAGCTCCAAGCAAGTCAGTCATGCTTTGCTAGAAGACTACACATCCAAGAATAATTGGACAAGACTACTTGGTATGACCTTATGGATTCTTTCAAGTTTTATTCTTTTGAATTACCCCTGTTGATTCTGAGATTATAATGTAATTATATCATCTCCTCTTTCTTTTTCCTCTCTCTAAACTCTCCAATAACTTCCTATTTGTTATCTTTCAAATTCATGCATGGCTTTTGTTTTTATTTATTGCCATTCCATACATATATGCCAATGCTAAGCCAAAAAAAAAAGTTCTTCCAATACCATTGAATTTTTTTGTGTTGTCTAACCACTCCTGGGGTTTGAAGTGTGTCCTGGAGTGTGTTAAAATACTCCATTAGAGAAAACTGATTATCTCTTTGCCAACAGGTTTTGATTATACATATATTTTTGATTAGGGATGGTAACCAGTGTCCTCTTCTCCCTCACAGTGCTGAGACCCATCTAGCTTGATATTGCACAGACTCTGTGTATGCTGTCACAATCTCTGTGAGTTAATATTTGTATTAACATTTATCTGTCTAAAAGATAGTGTTTTCTTGTAGTTGGTAACTTTGGGGGACATAATTGAAGGACATTCCATCCTATTACAGAGATATATTCATCCATGGTCATTTATGCTCAATTAAAGTAGCCAGAGATTAGAAACTGCCTATATGTACATCATCAGACGAATGGACACTAAAAATGGGAATAATTTATGCAATAGAATATTATTAAGCTGTTAAGAAAAATAAAATTATGATGTTTGAAAACAATGGATGGAATTAGGGAAAAAATTAGCTGGAGGGAGTTAACCCAGACTCCAGGAAATAAACATTCTACATTTTCTCTTACATATAAAGGTTAGTTTTTAAGCTTTCAATATGTGTGCTCAATCTAAGTAACCATTGATAATTGGTAACTAATAAGGAAACATCTCTTGAAAAGGGGATGTTGAATATAATTTATTGAGAGGTAAAGGGAAACTAGAACAGGCAGAGTAAGTGAATTGGCTTAAGGAAGAACAATATAAAGGAAGGAGTATGAGGACAGAAATCTAACAACTAACTAAAAGCCACTTTAAGAAACCATATTGAAATCTAATCTAATAGTAGGTTCCTAAAATATGCACATAGATGAAAGGAATTTAAGTGTAGTCTACAAACACTAGGGGAGTCAATGTTCCTGTGCCAAAATTATATTCACCAAGACTGGGAAATATATATTTAATTTAATCAGTAATTCCCATTAAATTTGAAATATTAAAATCTAAAATAATTTTCTTGAAGACAATATTTCCTGGTGTAAAACTTTATTATGTTTAAAATCTAATCATAGCACCTTTGATTTATATCTATAGCTATGGACACTTAATATTTATATTATTTTTATTTTAAGAACATATAACTGGGTTTTAGAGAGCCAGTATTATCTAAGTACATTTATCAATTAATACTTTTTTAATATTTTTCATATACTATGTTTTCTTCAAATCCCTACCTATTGCAAAGCTCCTCTTAGATCTCTCACTTCACTACTCGCCCGACTTCTTTTCATTATCTCTCTTTCAAATACAAATTTAAACTACACAAACTGCAAAATGCAATGCAAATTCTCAAAAAGAGCAGTAAGACCAGTAAATAAATAAGCAAAATCACACACATGCAACACATACATGTACACACACACACACACACATATACATAATGGAACATGGAGTCCATTTTGTGTTGCTATACTAATGCTCATTGAGTTTTCCTTGTTATGTTGCTGATATGACACACTATTAAAGAAAACTGTTTTGCAATTTCACTCACTGCAAGTATAATTGTGATACTTTTTTAGTTGGGGTAGACTTATGTGTTAATTTCCTACTGGGATTTTGTCTAGCTTGAACTTGGTCAGATATTATGCCTGATGTCACAGTATCTGTGAGTTCATAAGAATATCATTTCCACTATGCGAAAAGCATGACCTGTCTTTGGAGTTATTCTTTACCTCTGGCTCTTAAAGTTGTGTTTTTTTTTTTGAGCCGTTGCTCCAGTGCATCTTTCAGGCAGGACAGGTTGTGGATCATAATTTTTGTGATTGTGTGGTGTCCCAATTTCACCTGCTGTAGCCTAGCCATATTGTGGAAAATGGCCATTTCAGGCTCCATGTCCTTTGCTACTAAGAGTTCTCAGTAGAATCACTCTCCTAGGTTCTAGGAAGTTTCCATTGTAGTAGGTTTCCACATTGCCCCCTAAATGCTCACCTTTTCATTGATCTTTTCCCATACTTTCTCCATCCATCTCTCCATTCTCCACCAGATCATTCCTATTCCAATCCCCCTGCCCTCTGTCCAACTGCAATATCTATTCTATGTTCCCTTCCCAGGGATATCCATGCACACCCCTCTAGAACTTTTTGCTTCAAATATCTTTCCTGAATCTGTGGATTACATTTTGACTATCCTTTTATTGACAGCTAATATCTAATTATATCATGTTTGTCTTTTGTAACATGAGGGGCCTGCTTGCTGGGGTTTCTGTCCCACCCATTACCCCGCAGTCAGCAAGCCCCAAATAAAATCACACAGAGGCTCTGCATTAATCATAAATTGATTGACCCATTACCTCAGGCTTTGTATTAGCTCTTATCACTTATATTAACCCATTATTCTTATCTATGTTAGCCACATGGCTTGGTACCTTTTCTCAGTGGGGTAGATCACATCCTGCTCCTTCGATGATCTGAGCTGAGCAGGAGGACTGCCAAAAGAGCTTCCTTCTTCCCAGAATATTCCTGTTCTCATGGCCCCACCTCTACTTCCTGTCTGATTGACCCGCCTATACTTTCTGCCTGGCCAATCAGCATTTATTTAAAACATGATTGACAGAATACAGACTTCTCTGGAACCAGTCTTTCTTGGTCTGGGTTGCCTTGCTTAGGGGGATTTTTTTTCTTCTGGTTTTATTCATTTTCCTGAATATTTCATAATATATTTTCTAACAGCTGAGTAATAATCGATTGTGTATATCTACTCCATTTTCTTATCCATTCGTTGATTCAGGGGGATCTAGGTTGTTTCCAGCTTCTAGTTATTAAAAAATAAAACCTCTATGAACATAGTAGAACAAGAGTCCTTGTGATAGATGAGAGGTCTTTTGAATATATGCTCAAAGTGGCTCTTGAAATAGATCAATTCCAAATTTTCTGAAGAAACTGCCATATTTATGTCAATATTGACTGTAAAAGTTTACACTCTCACCAGGAATGGAAGACTGTTACCCTTGTTCCGTAAACATGCGAGTAGGAGCTGTCATTTGTGTTATAGATCTTAGCTATTCTGACAGCTGTTAGATGAAATCTCAGAATAATTTTGTTTTGCAACATCCTTATGGCTAGAAGTTTATATCATTGGCCAGCCAATGGCAGATATAACTTCAATTATAATCCATGAGAAAGAGTCAATGCCCAATACTGCCTAGATTTCTAGAACCAAACACTACTAGAAAAAAAAAAAACAAGGAACAGAGAAGAAATAAAAAAGAGAGAAATAAAAAAGAAAGAAGAAAGAAAGAGTCAGTCAATGAAATGATTCCTAAGAATATTTTGATACACTCACACATCAGTGCCTAGAACAAGGTCATCAGAGAGGCTTCCTACAGTAGATGATGGGAGCAGAGACAGACAAATATTAGGTGGAATTTAAGGACCCCACAGAAGAGGTGGGGAAGGATTGTAGAAGCCAGAAATCTCAAAACACAACAAGAAAATGGCCCACAGAATCAACTAAGCAATGCTCATAGGGGGTCACAGAGCCTGAATGGCCACCAATGAGCCAGCACAGATTTGCCCAAGGTTCTCTGTGTACATGCTGTACTTCTTTAGCTTGAATTTTTGTTGGACTTTTAATAACAGAAGCCAGGGTGTCTCTGACTCTTTTGCTTGATCATAGAACATTTTTCCTCCTACTTGGTTGACTCATTCAGCCTTGATATAATGGTTTATTATCAGTCTTATTTCATCTTGTTATCCCAAGTTCAGTTGATATCATTGCGGAGACTGCTTTTTTTTCTGAGAAGAAACAGGAACAGTTGATCTGGGTAAGAGGGAAGGGAGAACTGAAAGGATATTGTAAGAGAGGAGAATAAATCAAAAGAAAAATCTGTCTTCATCTTCCTGCCTCTTTCTTTACATGGATCCCTGATCTTTGAAGGTAGATGTATGATATGGACATCTCATTGAAAATGAAATACTCAAAGATCTTACTCTGCACCTTGTCTAGTTGTGTGGCTGTGTTAGTGACTAGCTTCTGCTATAAAAAGCACCTTATTGAGAGGTAAATGATGTTTTTAATCTATGGATTTATCAATCTCAGTAGAAGTTATTTTTACTACCTTCATTTAGCTTTCCCGCTCAGACCCATGTCATATTAACAGTCATTTTTGACTTCTTTAACACTGTAAGTTATGAGTTCATTTCATGGAAAGGGCCTTAAATAAAATTGACAAAGCCATTTGTTTACTATAATATATTGGTACCATATTGTACTAATATTTCTTCCATGCAAGTTGCAATATTGTATTAGAGGGTAAATAACTAGTTATAATTGATGTTTTCCCCACCTCTGGTATTGTGTAAAGTCTCCTTTAGCAGTATGAATTATACTCATTAGCGATAAAAGTTGCAGTTGTGTAGCAGCTCAATTTTTCCATATTGAGTGATATAATTAAGTTGTGTGTTCAACAATAGAACCTTACTGTCAGGCTATGGAGACTATTCAGTCCTTTTCACAATAGCTTGTAGTGGATATTTTGGTAATGGTTTTGTGGGACCCTTCATTTTTGGCACTGACTCAGCAGAGTTAAAATGTTTCTGGCACAGGGGGTTTTACTTGCTGGGAGATGTCTAGTTGGGGCATTGCCTCCTTCTTTGTATGACAACTTCTTTTAAATGTCTTCCATATCTGAACAAATACATTTGTAGTATGATTGGGCTTCTCTTGGGTATATTCCCAAGAGTGGTATTGCTGAATACTGAGGTATGTTGACTTCCAATTTTCTGAGAAACTGCCACACTGATTTCCAAAGTGATTGCACAAGTTTGCATTCCCACCAGCAATGGATGAGTGTTCCCCATACTCCACATCCTTTCCAGCATAAGCTATCATTGGTATTTTTTATTTTAGCCATTCTGATAGGTGGAAAATGGTCAACAATATTCATAGCAACATTATTCCTAATAGCCAGAACCTGAAAACAACCTAGATGCCCCTCAATGGAAGAATGGATAAATTGTGGAACATCTACACATTAGAGTACTACTCGGCAGTAAAAAACCATGACATCTTGAAATTTACATGCAAATGGATGAAATAGAAAACACTATCCTGAGTGATATAATCCAGACCCAAAAATATGAATATGGTATGTACTCACTCATTAGTGGATTCNCTGATTTCCAAAGTGATTGCACAAGTTTGCATTCCCACCAGCAATGGATGAGTGTTCCCCATACTCCACATCCTTTCCAGCATAAGCTATCATTGGTATTTTTTATTTTAGCCATTCTGATAGGTGGAAAATGGTCAACAATATTCATAGCAACATTATTCCTAATAGCCAGAACCTGAAAACAACCTAGATGCCCCTCAATGGAAGAATGGATAAATTGTGGAACATCTACACATTAGAGTACTACTCGGCAGTAAAAAACCATGACATCTTGAAATTTACATGCAAATGGATGAAATAGAAAACACTATCCTGAGTGATATAATCCAGACCCAAAAATATGAATATGGTATGTACTCACTCATTAGTGGATTCTAGCCATAAATAAAGGACATTGAGCCTGTAGTTCATGATCCTAGAAAAGCTAAGTAATAAGGTGAATGCAAAGATAAACATAAATAAATCCTCCTGGAAATTGGAAGCAGAAAAGACTGCCAGGCAAAAGTTGGGAGCATGGGGATGGGGTGGGAGGAAGGGGAGAGGAAGAGAGAGGGAGGAGAAGGGAAGGGTTGGAGAGACTTTGAGGA
Organism: Bramus lutescens; assembly: GCA_001685075.1. Lineage (NCBI taxonomy): Eukaryota > Metazoa > Chordata > Mammalia > Rodentia > Cricetidae > Bramus > Bramus lutescens. The sequence goes on from LOEQ01005698.1 coordinate 68,537, forward strand.
AGTGGAATGGTTGAGGTGGAGAAGGGTGGATATGGGAGCAGGGAAGGAGATATCTTAATTGAAGGAGCCATTTTGGGGTTGGCAAGAGGCTTGGCTCTGGAGGGGTTCACAGGAGTCCACAGTGATGACCCCAGATAGGACCCTGGGCAGTGGAGGAGAGGATGCCTGAACTGGCCTTGTCCTGTAGTCAGACTGAAGACTATCTTGAATATCACCACAGTACCTTGGTCTGGCAAAAAATGGAGATAGAGACAGAGAACGACATTGGAGCACTGGACTGAACTCTCAAGGTCCAGCTGAAGAGCAAAAGGAGGGATAATATGAGCAAGGAAGTCAGGACCATGAGGAGTTGGTCCACCCACTGAGACAGTATACCTGGGCAAATGGGAGTTCACCAAATCCAGCTGGACTGGGAATAAATTAGCATGGGATGAAACTGGACACTTTGAATATGGTTGACAATTGGGGCAGACTGAGAAGCCAATGATAATGGCACTGGGTTTTGTCTCTACTACATGTACTCTTTTGTGGGGGTCCTATTCTATTTGGATGCACACATTCCTAAGCCTGGATGGAGGGGGGAGGGCCTTGGAATTCCCACAGGGCAGGGTACCTTGCCCTCTCCCGGGACTGGAAGGGGAGGAGGAGGGAGGTTATGTGCAGGAGGGGGAGGGAAGTAGGAAGAGAGGAGGAAGTGGAAGTTTTTGATCGGTATTATTTATAAAGTAATAAAAAAGAAAAAAATAGAAAATGAAAGTTAAGTAATCACGGAACACATATCAATGAGTTCATTAAGAATACAATTTATTAATTTAAAAATGTTTTCCATATCTGTGCATATTTCAGGAAACTTCTTTTATGAGGCTTCCAGGTGGCTTTACAAAAGGCATTTTGGGTTAGTTTTCCAACTCTATTTTCTTTTCTTTACCCTGCCCTTCCGGTCACCTTCCCCATTTCATACTCCTGTTCTGCTTTCCTTTCTATCTCTGTATAACCTATGCTCTATTCCCCATTTCATGGAAGGTCTGTTCTTTCCTATTTATCCTACAAAAGCAAATTAATATCTTGGCTTTTCCATTGAAATAAACATATCTGAAGCTTATTGCTAATATCTACAAATGAAATAAAAGATGCAGTGTTTGTCACTTGGGGTCTGGATTCCTTACTTGGAATGATTGTCTCTAGTGTAATTAATTTATTTAATTTTTTGCAAACACTTGAATAATATCCCATTTCCTTTTTACAGTTCATTCTTCATGTTGGATATGATGTAATTCCACATATATTTTATTTAAATCTATACATTTCAGTATATGTACATATGCTTGCACATTTTTGAGTGTGCATATGTATGTGGAAGGGTGCACATAAATACAGGAGGATCTGCACTGTGAAGGACAAAAGAATGAATTGGTTATCTTTTTCAACCATAATTTCACTTACTTTCTGAGAAAGAGTAACATACTTAATCTTTAGCTTACCAAATCCGCAGAAATGCCAAAGAGAAAGCTTCAGCTCAGCCTCTCATCACTAGCTCCCTACCCCTAGGTTGCAGGCAAGGGCTTACATTCCCAGCTCTTTACATGTGTACTGAGTATCACACTCACTTCCTCATACTTCCATAGCAAGAACTTTACTGACAGGGCTGTCTCTAGAACCCCTTAACACTTCTTGCAGTAAAATGTCTATGGAAGCAAGAGTTTTATACAGCTACATTTGATTCCTACATTGTTCAGTCATATAGCTTGTTCTTATTTTGTTTTTAGTTAAGCAGAACATAATGATTAATGTTATATTTAAAAGACAATGCTTAGAAGCTATCTTTTATTCACACTGAATGATTTCCAGTGGTAGCTAGTTTCCATATGTTTTGAGATTCCCTACAGGAAAGTTAAGTATGAGAATTAAGAAAACCAATTGCAATGTTCTTTTCAATCCTGAATTACTTTTGAAGAAAAAGTGGCTCATTTCTATAAATATGGTGAAAACATTCATTTGTGTTTAACTAACATGAAATCACAGAACAGAACATAGAACCTTTATACATTGTCAGTTAACAACCCTCAGAGCAGAACTGCAAAGCTTCAAGAATTAAAGAAAGTGAGTTGTTCTGGGTAATCCCAGTTGTTTTTAAAGCTGCATCACAGGATATAAGGGAGACTACAAGCATGGTCATTATTTTAGCCTAGTAGTAACGATCATTTACTGATAATTGAACTAATCATCCTGAATTTTTAAACACCCATTAGATACACAAAAATGAAATCACGAGAGGTACATGCATTGCCTTGCATGTCTTCTTATCTTAGTGCAAATGTATTTTGGAGAAAGCATTTCTCTACAGAAAAGGATAAAGAGTGGTATTCTAATTAATCCTATCCATTACCATCCTTTTAGCACTTAAAAAATCAAGAACATATTTTTTTATTTATGTAGTTTTGACTGAGAGTTGAAAAATCCTGAATATGTATTACTATTACAAATAATTAGGTCATATTTTAAATGGGCATTAAGTGTAAAACAATTATAATATAGTTTAATTTGATTATTAAAAGAGCAATGCGGAAAAAGTCTGTATGAAATCATTAGCATGTACTCATGTAGTTGTTCAATGATATTGAATTAAAACTTGATCAATTGTCAACATGAAAATTATTGCTAAGAAATTTTTAAAAAGTATGGTAGCTATGAATTTTATGTATATATGGAAAGTAGATATTTCGGCAAAGATTTTGTTTTTTAAAAAACATTTGCAAATTTATTTCATTTCAGTGAATAAAATGATCAAATATGTATAGTTGCAAGAAAGCAGTGAAGCAAGGAATACTTGCTTGTATTCCAAGAGACCAGAGAACATCTTCACTCACCAGGTTCCACCCTATGGTGTGAAAGGTTAAGCTTTTGATCTTTACATGAGTCATTGTCTATCATTTTCTGTAAATATCAACCTTAGTAGTCAGGAGATCTAAGAATAGAATGACTTATAACCTGCTATTCCTTCAATTTTTTATTAGTACTTTTATCTCTTCAGAATATAATTAGGGTCACTCCATCAATGTTCATATCCTCAACAGTGACTTGAAATGTTCTTTAAAGCTTAAAGGCATTACCAAATCCCTTTAGATGTCCCTAAGAGCTAATGCATCTCTTGGGTCATATTTCCATTATATTGAATATAAAGAGTCAATTCATGGCAATATCCTGAATCAACTTTATTATGAAACATGTTTCGTACTTTTCACTTTAGTGAGGAGGTTACTTACCAGTGCTTACAAAGAATGCAACTATGATTATATTAGTACTAAACTCAAAAATTATGCAATTCACCAGTGATTGCTTTGTGGCATTACATAATTTTCTGTAACAATTTCAGATGTTTTAAGCTTCAAAAATTTTTGTATATATTTATGGTGATGCATTATAATGAAAACATCTCTTGCATTCTAAGAGAGTGGATTTTTGCCAGACCTCATATTCAAAGTTAATTATATACCTTGGGATTACTTAAGACTTAAGAATGATATTCTACAATGTATTCAACTTTTAACTTGTTTAGGTTGCCTTTATAGAGGAAAGTAACACCTTATCTTAGTTTCTTGGGTATTAACATTAGTAAATGTTACAACCTAAGCTAATATATTGCTATAATTTTAAATTTATGTCTTCTAAGCCCCAACCCAGAAATAAAGCATGAATGTCTTTGCATGTATTAGGATAATCATTTGCTGAAAACAGAAAATGTGCCTTTAGAGAAACCTTTTAAAAATGATTATCTACCATAAATATTCAAGGAAATATACATATATATTGTGTGTATATATATATATGTATATATATAATTGATAAACATGTTTCTCATTATATAATTTGTTATCTTGGTGGGTTGTCCTCATTGGAGTAAGTGAATTAATCCCTTCTAAAATTATGTTTACATGGATTGCATTCTCACTGAATTTAGAGAGGTTGATCTGGTGCCTGCATGGAGCCTTCACTCCGACATGCTAGTGTCTTTGACACTAAAAGGTTCTCTACAGCCTACAAAAAGAGAAACTTAGACACCAAACCATCCACAAAATGCTCAGTCTATAATCTTGCCTGACTGTAAGATGTGCTGTGGAAATAGTGGTACAGAACTTCTGGGAATGGCCAATCAATGTCTAGTTTAACTTGAGGTCCATGCCATGAAACAAAGTCCATGCCCTACGCTGCCTGGATGTTCAGGGTCAGGAGACTTTATAACACAGAAAACTAGGTGAGAAACTACTGATATTATCCTATTTCTAAAGCTTAATATCTTGTCTAGTCACCATCAGAGAGGCTTCCTCTGGNGCAGAGACACCTAGCCAGACGCTATGTAGAGAGAGGCTAAAGTGGAGTTCTCCATCAGGTCACCGGTCTTGGAGTTCTGTGAACAACATGGTAGACTAAGAGGAAAGACTTTAGGAGACTGAGGGGATGGATGATACCAGGAGAACACGGCCCACTGACTCAAGTATTTTATTTTGTCTTCCATGTAATTTAAGCATCATAATGCAAAAGAATTTTGGATTTATGTCAATATGACACAAATTAGTTCTTTTAGAAGCAAGAACCTTACTTAAGAAAGTGCCTTAATAGGATTGGGCTGTAGGACAGCATGTAGGACAATTTTCTTAGTGATGGATGGGGGAGGTGGTGGACTACTATTGTTGGTGCCATCCTGGGTTCCATAAGAAAGAAGACTAAACAAGCCA
>LOEQ01005698.1:82479-93732 GCA_001685075.1 Bramus lutescens
CAGTGCTTAAATGAATACAGTTTGTGTGTTGTTATTTCCGGGTATAAGCTAGCCAGGTGGGAGCTGGGCAAGACGAAAAGCAGGCCCAAGCTCCCCTTTTCACTACACTTGACCATACTGATCAGTTATGAAAAAATCAGCCACATATTCAGAGAAGACTAGTCACTATTTTATAAATATCATAATTTAATATTAGTTATCCAGGACTTGTGATGACAATAAAATAGAAGGAATATCAAAAATATTCTCCATAATTTATCTCTAATTGTTGAATAGAGAATTTTTAGAGACTATTTATAATTCCTACTAATTTAGGACACTAGTTACAATGGGCATAATTTGAATAAAATCTAAAATTTGATATCTTTTTTATTCTTTCAAAAGAATAGTTTTTTATTTTGCATAACAATCCAAGTTCCTCCTGACCCACCAACTGTTTTCAATCCCACCCCATCCACTCCTCAGAGAGAGTGAGCCTCCAATGGGGGGTCAACAAAGTCTGTCACATCGTTTGGGGCAGGACCAAGGCCGTCCCTCCTGTATCTAGTCTGAGCAAAGTATCCCTCCATAGGTTGTGGGCTCCAAAAAGTCACTTCATTCATTAGGGATAAATACTGGTCCCGCTGTCATTGGCCCAACAAACTGCCTAAGTCACACAACTATCACCCACATTCAGAGGGTCTAGTTTGATCCTATGCAGATTCCACTACTATCAGTCCAGAGTCAGTGAGCTCTCACTATCTAAGGTCAGATGTTTTGTGGGTTTTTCCACCATAGTCTTGACCCCTTTGCTCATATTATTGCTCCTCCCTCTCTTATACTGAATTCCACTCCAGGAACTTGGCCCAGTGCTTCATTATAGATCTCTGCATCTGCTTCCATAATTTATTGGATGACAATAATTTCTATGATGACAATTAAGGTCACCATCAATTTGATTGCAGGGAAAAGCCAGTTCTGGCACTCTCTTCACTATTGCTGAGATTCTTAGCTGGGGGTCATTCTTGTGGATTCTTAGGAATTTCCTTAGTGCCAGGTTTCTCCCATACCATATCATGATGACTACCTCTATCAGGATATCTCTTTCCTTTATCTCCCTCTTGGTCCTTCCCACAAATTCACCATCCTGATCCCTCATGTTCTCCTTCCACTTCCCCTTCTATTGGTGCATATGGGCATATAATCTATGCCACTTTTATTGTATAAAGCAATGTAAAGATTACTAGAATGAAGATATATAACTACCACATACAAATACATATCTTGTTTGCCATCTTCATTCTATTATAAACTGATAACCACCTCCTGATTTTCTAAGCCCTGGATACAAGTAGCATGTCTCTTACATGTGTAGTTTGTATGTTTTGAGAACATTATATATATATTATATATATATATATTATTTTTTTCACTATCCTTTCTCTTTCACTTATGTTTCTCCTCATTTCTGTTCAAACTGCTAATTGCTCATTAATGAACTACATTCCCTAAAATTCATATAATAGTTTGTTTATCAATTTTTCAATTGAAGGACATTTTCATTATGTCCAATTTGAACTTCTAAAATTCAAGAAATAAATTGAAGCAACTGTCATTTTCTGAAATAATTATCCAAAATTGCTGTGAAATACCACTAAATGATATAACTTAAATCTCAAAATAAATTATGCAAAATTTCAAAGGCTTTATAATTTTAGAGTTTCAACAATCCAATATGTGTTGTCTAACTTCTTTATATTCTCCTTATTATTTAGTGTTGAAACTATATTTTGAAAATCTCATTCTTGATTAATTTTGTCCATCTCCATCCCTTCCTTACCACACAGTTTATGATATGTTTCCTACATCTCCCTCTCCATTCCATGTCCTCTTATCCAACTAGCACACACACACACACACACACATGCACACATGCATACGCACACAAACACACACATGTCCTTTGTCCTGTTGACATTGTCTTTAAACATATGATGGTAGGACGGATTACTTAAGCATTTCTCAGTTTTATCACTATATAAAACATTCTATTCCTCCTTCTTCAGAAGTTGTTGGTTCTATATATTTTTCAAGTTGGAGTGTAACCTGTTTAGTACCTCCGTGCTGTGATGTGGACTAGTACAGCCATGTGCACGTCTTGTGTAGAAAACTGTAGATGTTGAGAGTTAATAGATGTAATATAAATGTTACACCCAGAAAAGAGTATTTTGGAACAATCCTGCCAATCATTTGGCTCTTTCAATTTTTCTCCCTCTGTATCCATAATGTTATCTGGGTTTATGATACATACTTTGGGTTACAGTTATTTGATTTAGAATGAACTCTCCATAGTAACATTATCTCCACATTCTGTTCCATTGTGGTTCCCCGTAAAAGCTTCATCTGCTGCGAAAAAAAATTACTCAATGAGAAGTGTTGCACTCTTTTTGTGAACAAATGTATTTAGAAGACAGCTAGATAATATACCTTTACTAAAGTAGAAGTAGAAAATTATACTTTAGGGTCTATGATCTTTCTCTCATGAGTTATTGGCTCAGCAACAGACATGAATATTATCCTACTGAGTGGGATTTATGTCCAATCATACTGCTACTGCTGTTGTCCCATATGAGTACCACTCTTGTACAGTTGAGCATATCTTGTAAAATGTTCATTATTAAAATTTGCAGGATTTCAACCTAGATAGGACTGTTGGAAAGCTGTCACCTTCAGCTGCTTGTATGGGAATTTCCAACACTGTGAATACTAGAAATCAAGCAAGAGATTGCCAAGTATGCAGTAGCTTGATTTATCCAAGTACTTTGGACTAAGTGTGTGTATTTAGAAACATAGTGTTGCTCTAAAGGTTTTCTGGTCAAACAGGAATAATGTGACATTCTCTTATATTGTATAGGAAGTCTCTTGTACCCACTGAGATAATCAACTGGAAAAATGATATTCATTGCTTGTGATGGGGTTTTTATTTGATAATCTATACCTTCTGCAAGTATCATTATTCTACCATATTTTGTAATTTCAATTAAACTACATATTTTACATTGTAATTTGCAAAACCATAGTAGACATGCTAAAATATTTTTATTTTAGATACTCTGATGTTTATTTTAATCTGTCATTGTACCTTCTTTTCAGTTTTCTCTCATGCATGTTCATCATTCAATATTTAGTACTCATATATCCTCTTGAGAGTTTTGATCATGAAAACTTTTCCCTTGTTTGCTTATTAAAAAGTTATATGACTGTGACCAATTTTTCTCAAATGCTACATAGATTACAAACTTCTAATTAAAGAGTTAATTGATATGATTTATAGATATATGTATATGTATAGTTATCCAGATATCGCAATACTTTTATAAAGGAAAGGGAAGCTATGGTTCTCTCTCTGAAATCCTTAGTAGCCTTGTCCAAACTGTGATGATAGATAATCATCATTCAGAAACTTACAGCTGGTCAAAGTACTGAGAATAAGTGACTATGTGGTCATCTGCCCTAAGTGGAATGTTTATATAACTCTCTAATTCCCAAGACTCAGGAGACATTAAAGAAGGAGAAGAAATGGAAAGAATGTAAGAGCCCTAAGCCTATGATTATCTCCTTAGCCGAATTCGGCCTATGAATGTATCCTAAAATGGCACTCTCTAGTGTAGCTGCAATGCATTGGATTGATACCTTTTTTTTTTGGTTCTTAGGGTTTTTATTACTCTACTTGAATTGTGTACTAGCTATTTATCTTCCACCAACCTAGTTTCTCACTTAGATCCCTAGATCTAATAGTTTCACTAAATATAATTACATAATAAACAAATAATCTTATAAGATATATAAACAGGTATTAAAAGTTATAGCATGTTTTGATAAATGAGTGAACTTGCTATAGGGAAATTTTAAAATATTACTTAGGACTTCATGATATTCAAGGTCCCTTTTTCCAAAAGTTTCATCATATTTCCCATGGTTCCTAAATTATTTGTTTTTCAGTTTGCTTCCTTCAATGGCTAGTTTTATGTCAGCTTGACACAAGCTAAAGCCATCTGAAATAAGGAAACCTCAATAAAGAAAATTCTTCCATTAGATCTGGTATTTTTTAATTAGCAGTTAAGGGGGCATTACCCAGTTACTGTGCTTATCTTAGCTGTGGTTCTATAAGAAAATTGGCTGAAGAAGTAAGGAGGAGCAAGACAGAGAGCAGTACTTTTCTTTGATTTCTACATCTGTCTTCATGTTTTTGCCCTGTTTGAATTTCTGCTCTGATTTTACTTGGTGATGAACAGCAATTTGGCATCATGAGCCAAATAAACCCTTGCCTCCCTAGGCTGCTCTGGCCATGGTGTTTTCATCACAGCAGTAGAAACTCTAACTATGATTCTTCTACTAGATAAATTTGTGAACTAAGGAATGGGTTATCGCTCAGCTGTTCAGTGTTTTCTTAGAATGGGTTGGCACCTATGTTTCTTTTCAAGAACCATAAAAAACTTGAACACTTATAAAAGCAAATACACATATCTTGAATTATATAACCACTTGCCAATTATTTTTAAGAATTTTAATCTATAAAACTATAAATCTATAAAAATCTACAAATCTATAAAAACTGAATTACTTAGCATTAAATAAAACAAGTGCATGCTAATTGAATTTCATTCTAAGACCAACTAACTCAATCTTAATATTTGAATTGACCCTAATAGAAATCTATAGAACATTAACATATAGTATTATATATCATATTGAGTTCAACCTGGCTGAATTTTTCAGCCTTAATTTTTAAAGGCTTAAAGAACCTTTGAAACTATTTATTTCTTATTTCAACATTTCTTATTTCTCTTTCTGGTGTAGGAGGTCCATCTCTCTTTGTGTTGCTTTCATTGGATAATAAAGAAACTGCTTTGGGCCTATTGATAGGGCAGAATTTAGGTATGCTGGGAAAATTAACTGGAATGCTGGGAGGAGGAAAGCAGAGTCAGAGGAATGACATGGAGCCGCCAGAGACAGACATGCTTAATCTTTCCCGGTAAGCCATTGCCATGTGGAGATATACAGATTAATAAAAATGGGTTAAATCAAGATGTGAGAGTTAGCCAATAAGAGGCTAGAAGTAACGGGCCAAGCAGTGATTTAATTGACACAATTTCTGTGTGGTTATTTTAGGGCTAAACTAGCCAGGTGGCTGGGACAAACAAGAAGGCCCTCCTCCAAAATCTTTTTTTTTCTTCTTCTTCCTTTATTTAATTGAAAATAGATTCTTCTCTCATACAAGACATCCTGGCCAAAGATTCCTCTGCTTCTACTCCTTCCAGCTATGGACCACCTTCCCTCTACCCTAGAACAAATCCTTCTCCATTTCTTTTCCAGGAAACAGCAGGGCTCCAAGAGGTGGAAATCTAACATGACTAAGCAAGATACAATAAGATAAGGCAAAAGTCCTCATAATGAGGCTAGATGAGGCAACATAATAGGAGGAATAGTCCTAAGATTAGGCAAAAATTTCAGAGATACACCCATTTCCACTATTAGGAGTCCCACAAAACCACTAACCTAACAGTCATAACATACATGCAGAGATTCTGGTGCAGAACCATGCCTACTTGACACTTAAGCTTCTGTGAACCCATGTGAGCCCTGCTTAGTTCTAGTGGGCCATGTTCTTCTAGTGTCTCCTAATCCTTCTGAACCCTACAATTTTTCATCCATCTTCCAAAGAGTTCCCTGATATTCTATAGGAGGGACCTGATGGTGACCTCCAATTTAAACTCCCACTGCTTAATGTTTGTCCTAATCTCTGCACAAGCCTCCATCTGCTGATAGATGAAGACTCTACAATGACTACTGGACAAGGCACGAACCAAAGTCTCTGTGATATTTCTTCTCCTGTTTCTGATAATCCCATTCATGTTGAACGTCAGCTCCTTCTTGTGGTGTGAGCCTCAAGTTAAAGCCAAACTTGGTGGGCTTCTCTCACAAATTCTGTCCCACTGCCCAGGTACAGCATGCTGGCAGAACAGGTTGTTTGTAGAGGGTTTGTGGCTAGGTTGGTGTCAATGTTTCTCTTTCTGTAACCTATATAGTTACTTCTCATGCCAAGGAGAATAGAAGTTAGGGATGAAGGCTACATTCTGGCATCTGCTCAATCTATTTTCAGTGAACTGTGGCAATATTACCCTCAACAATGGGTCCTCACTGTCAGTTTTCAGAGACCAACCTTCTGTCCTAGCAACATCCTGGGTTGATTTGAGAATCTCCACAGGACTCCCTTTGCTAAAATCTCAGCTGGATGAAACTCTGTCCCACCACTTGCCTTGACTGGATAGAAACGATGGCCAGTCCAGGTTCTACATTCTCCATTACTAGAAGTCCTCACTAGGATCACCCACAAAGATTCCAATAAGTTTCCAATGCACTAGATTTTTACATCACAGAATACTCCCAAATACCAAATGTTTTTTTTGCACTCTCTGTCTCTCTTCATCCCTCCTAACATATGAAGTATTTTTAAAATTTCCTTGTAGACAATAGAAATTAGATTTTCCTTTGCATTAAAACAGATGGATATGTGAAGACAATGACTATACTCAAAATTGTGTACTGGATCCTTCATTAATATATTATCTGTGAAAAATAGGAGGAAGGGAAATAATTCATTTTTAGATACTATACAATATTCTCTAAATGTGACTAATTTGTCCATTATTTAAGCTAAATTATCTTGCTACAATGAAGATCAAGTTCATGCATTATTAAATTTCTCAGTATTTTTAAGGATATTTTAGACAGGCTTTGGCAACAGAAGCTTGAATAGCCTCAATCTAAATAATAATCAATCTAATGTGGTCTAACTACCTATTTTTATTATTACATTTGCATAAGCTTATGTAAAATAAAATTTACTTTAAAAATACCAAGGATCAAATTTATAAATATTTAAATAAAGGAAAATTTTAAAGCATCAAAATTATAGATTAATCTGGAAGTTTCATTATAAATATTGATAGGCATATTTTTATACCTAAAAACAGGGTTTTTAAATACTATTCTGTTTGTTTTTTTCCTTTGTAATTGCCATCTTAAACATTAACTTAAAAAAGATTTATTTATAATGTATACAGTATGCAACCTGTATGTATCTATGCAGGTAAGAAGAGGACATCACATCTCATTACATATTGTTATGAATCACCATGTTGTTCCTGGGGACTGAACTCAGGATGTATGGAAGAAACAGTCAGTGCTCTTAACCTCTGAGCCATCTTTCCAGACTAAACATTAACCTTTTTTTTCTAGATCACTGCATGTTTATTTTTTTAAATTGTTTTTATTGAGCTGTAGTTTTCTCCCCTCTCCTCCCTTCCTCTCCCCTCCCCTTCTACCTTCTCTCATTGTCCCCATGATCTCAATCTATTTGGGAGATCTTGTCTTTTTCTATTCTTATGTAGATTAGATCCATGTAAGTCTCTCTTAGGGTCCTCATTGTTGTCTAGATTCTCTGGGATTGTGAATTGTAGGCTGGTTTTTCATAGCTTTACATCTAAAGGCCACATATGAGTGACCGTGTATGATAATAGTCTTTCTGTTTCTAGATTGCCTCACTCAATATGATGCTTTCTAGATCCACCCATTTGTCTGCAAACTTCAAGATGTCATTATTTTTTCCTGCTGTATAGTACTCCATTTTGTAAATGTACCACTTTTTTCTTATTCATCCTTCGGTCAAGGGCCATTTAGGTTGTTTCCAGGTTCTGGCTATGAGAAACAATACTGCTATGAACATAGCTGAGCACATGGCCTTGTGGTATGATTGAGCATCCCTTGGGTGTATATCTATAAGTGATATAGCTGTGTCTTAAGGTAGATTGTTTCCTAATTTTCTGAGAAATTAGAGTACTGATATCTAAAGCAACTATACCAGTTTGCAATCACACCAGCAATGAAGGAGTGTTCCTTTTACCACACATCCTCTCCAACATAAGTTATTATCAGTGTTTTTGATTCTAGCCATTCTTGTAGGTGTAAGATGAAATCTCAGAGTTGTTTTGATTTGCATTTTCTTGATGGCTAAAGATGTTTATCATTTCATTATGTCTCTTTCCACCATTTTATATTTCTTTGTTGAAAGTTCCGTGTTTAGGTCTGTACAGCATTTCTTTTATTGAATTATTTCCAAACATTAATATTTTAATGATTTATTTAATAGTTGCCTAATTTTCAAAATCTGCTAAAACATTATCCACCATATTAATAATTTCTGCACAAGATTTATAACATGTTCCTTTCTATATAACAACAAATTTCCTTATATAATAATCAAAACAATGTAAGTATTGTTTTACATACCTTTGAAAATATTATAAAATGAGAGAATACATTCTTTTAAAGTTTCCTTTTTCTCTATGGTAACAATTTTCAGCTAATATTCTGAAGGTTCAGAAAATTTTTTACTCCTGTATGTATGAATTTCTGATGTCCACATTCATTTGTTTTATGATATTTTTAGACAGTGTCTGACTATGTAACCCTGGATGGCCTCATACATACTATCCCTCTGCGTTTGCCTATCTACTGCTTGTATAACAAGAACCTGTCATTATTTCTAGTCTACTATAACATTTTTATTCTTCTATTTACCTTTCCACTGGACTAAAACGATGTTAACTTCAAAAATATTTCTATAAAATCTCTATAATATTATTTTCTCAGGTACAAGTAAAACAAGTAATGGGATGCAAACAGAGACTCCACTTCCATTTCCTGGCCACCCAGACTCAAAAATTATACAGAAACAATATTAATTATTACAATGTTTGGCAAATGCCTCTTGCATACACTTAGCTAGCTATTACATATGAAATTAACCCGTTGCTTTTAATCTATGTATCACCATGAGGCTGTGGCTCACTGGTCATGTTCTGGCATCTTTTTCCTTCAGCAGCTACATGGCATCTCCCTATATTTAGTTTAGTTTTCCTGTCTATCTCTATTCTGCCCTGCCATAGACCAAAGAATTTTCTTTATTAACCAATTGTAATAAAAACATATTCATAGCATGCAGAGAGGAATCCCACATTAAAAGGGAATTATTTTGGCACTTATTTGGAAATCACAAATGTTAAGCAGCTGTGTTTGAACCCTCATGTTTACTAGTGAGAAAATGAGACAAGATTCAGGCTATCATTAAAAAGGTTTGTAGGTTCAGCTTATATTAACCATGCCATTACAAATTTCATACTGACTGTGATAAAGCTTACATAAGATAAATAGTGCTTTGGAAAACATATTACCCAAATGCAATTTTCAGAGATGCTGCCTAAAATCTTTTAATAATTTTGTTTTTGTGTTTCAATGTGTACATAAAATAAAATTTAACCTTCCTTATAGTTGAAGAAATAAGAAACTGAGAGAAAACTATCCTGGCAAAGAAAGTGTATTCCCAAGCTTCTGATTCAGGAACCTGAAGAAGAACTCTGATATTAAAACCTAGTTAGATTGCTGGAGTGTTTTACATGAGGGAGACAGCTAAATAAGATTAATCTACCTAAAATGACAAGAGTCATGATCATACAAGATTACATTGACAATGTTAGAGTTAGTGAGGAGAGACTATGCAGTGCTTTATTATAACTGAGCTGTGGGGATGGAAATCCTGAGGTATTGTAACATATCTGGCTTGAACAACAACTTCAGTGTAAAAAACTAGAACTAATGAAATAAAGTAATGTTCCATGCAGAGATGAACACAAAAAATACTTTGAGTTCAGTTTAGTTATGAATTTAATTGTCACTATATTTCAGATAAATGTTATTGTCAGAGAAAAATAAACAAAAAAAACACAGTTGACTTTGAGTAAGAAAAGCTATATTCATCACATAAACATTCTCAAAACCTAGAAGACAAGTTAGACTACACAGTTCACCAGTATTGGATATTAGTACCAAAACTCCTAGAAGAAACTGAGAAGGAACTGTTAAAGTGATAAAAGTAAATTTTCAGACTTGGAAGTATGGATCTCATGAGATAGGGACTTCTGAAAGTTTTAAGGTCTGGGTCTTTCATCAGAACTAAAAAGTTACTCTTCACATTAAACACCCATTCTCCCATGTTCACTTGAGATGTTTCCTTTCTAACTAATAAGAGAAGAACTCAATCAGAAATCCAAAGACCAAGGAGGAATACTTAGGCTACAGAGAGGCAGATAGTAGGAGACTCTAAGTAAGATGGTCTTCTGTCATGTGTTTTCACTTACTCCAACCTCCTGCCAGCTACTCAGACTGTTTTATCTGTAGCCACTAGCTTACTGGCATTGCTAGTCACTGAATATAAAAAAAAAACTAAGCAAAAAAAATCACTTCTCTGGCATATACCATACAGAATTTAGGCAGTTTTGCTAAAAACTCATGTTTTTCTTCATTACCTTGAAATTTACAGAAATAACCAGATTTCAAATATAATTCACTTATTTTCAACTTTCTTATTCTAACACTTGGTAAAATATATCAACTTGTGAAATCAAATATTAAGATAGACCTGACCAGGTCACCCCCATCTTTTAAGTTTACTTCATTATTTTCGACTGTCCTTAATTCACTCTCTATAAAATATGCCGTTCAGCTTATAAAATATACTTTAAAATATACATCTTTCCTACACACAACAAGCCCATGGCATCTCTTCATACTCTATAATTTAATCTAAATATTTCAATATGACAAGTGGTATCATTTTCCCAAAGCATACCCTCTGTGATATTTAATCTTCCTTCCTATACAACAGCAATTCTCAGCCCTCTTCTAGAACAAGAATATTTAAGAATATTTATTTTTAACAAAGAGAGTTGGAATATTTTTATATCATGAAATAGACATACCACCTTTTTCTGTAATGTTATTTCTCATTTTTATCTCACTATAATATCAGCTTCTAAGAGGTCATTCCAGGTAACCCTTTACCTTTACATATTGCCAACATAATTTCATCCACATACTATCTTTAATTGTTTATGATCTTACTTTTCTCGAAAAGTTCCTTTTTGTTCCAAAATACATGCTCAGTGGATAGGACAATTTTAGGTGAAGTACATGCTTATAAGTATTTGTCCAATTAAAGAATAAAGTAATAAATTCAATAAATTTAGTTTAGAGTAATTTTATGTAATTCATTGATATATATTTTTATGAATTTTTAAATGCTGCAAGGTCCCCAGCGGCAGTAAGCAAGCAGTGGGCTCTGTGTGCAGCCAGTCCCAGGCAGAGATGGCTCTG
>LOEQ01005698.1:105116-117826 GCA_001685075.1 Bramus lutescens
ACTGGATTTTTCTTAACTCAGAATGAATCCACAGCCTCCCATTTTATGTGGAAACAAAAGAAAAATCTCTTCTCCAAAGTAACATACCTTTTCACTTCAATTTTGAAGCCAAGGTATTTTAAAAATACCTATCTTGGATTAATTCTGCAGCATTTATAAGCAAAATATCTTTTAGCAGCTGTTGCTCCTTCCTCAGCATTTAAACAATTTAAAGAGAGCATAACAGCATACAGCATCAAGATTCTCTGTGTATTTTCCATCTTTATGTGGCTTTAATTTTATCTCACACTAGCTCAGTTGGTAGAGCATTAGCCTCTTAATCTCAGGGTCATGAGTTCGTGCCCCACATTGGGTGCCATTTGTAACATGAACAGGGCCTGTTTGTTGGTGTTTCTGTCCCACCTGATACCCCACAGCTGGCAAGCCCCCCAAAAATCACACAGAGATTTCTATAATTTATAAAGCTGATTGGCCCATTAGGTCAGGCTACTTATTAGCTCTTGTAGCTTACATTAACCAATTATTCTGATCTATGTTAGCCTGGCCAATTTGCATTTATTTAAAACATGATTGACAGATTACAGACAATTCTCCTGCACCACCCAGAAGTTGTCATGGATGCAGGCATGTGGCAGAAAGACATGAATAGAAGCAGTGCATGATTGTTCACACCACTTTCTTTCTGTGTATTGGTGCCTCCATGTTGAGCATCATATGAAAATGGAAGTTATAAAATAGTCTACACTAACTCAGAATTGAGTATAATAAAGGGATATTAATGTAGGGGTAGACTCACAGATCACAGTCCTCTGAATGAACAGTGAACAGGAACCAAAATCCAAAATCCAGAAGGAGAGAGAGAGAGAGAGAGAGAGAGAGAGAGTGCTTTCATGGTATAAGAGGTCATGCCCAAGTATTTTAAAGGCTACTGGCTGAAGGAGCTCCTACAGCAAGAGATACTAATTATTTTTGATGAATTAGTGACCATCTCCTTTGTACTAGAATTTAAATTCAATGAAGACTAAAATCATTGTCTGTATTGGTAATTAATCTGCCTCAAGTATTCATGACTAGAGCATAATTGATAGTATTCATTAGACCTTTTTGAACACAATTAAACTGATGCTCTTTATACTGTATAAAGTATCTGCTGTTAACTTTAGGTTTTTTTGAAATGATACATTTTAGTATTTGATATAAGTATAATAAAATTTGAATAAAACATAACCAGTACAAGAAATTTTAAATTATTTACCCTCTTTTTTTAACCAGTAAAACTTGTCTTTCCTTAGAATACCCAGAATATCAGCAGACTAACTAAACTTTGTCTGCAATTACAGGAGTTCCAAGTCAGCAGAACAACAATTATTCATATTAAACTCATTAAATAACTAAAGATGAAAAACTTGTTAAAATATGATTTATTTTATAGTGAGCAAGAAGAACTTGCTTTCTATTTTCATTCCAATTTACAATTTACCTTACTGTGCCAGGAAAATATAGCAATTATAGAAAATACCAACACTATAGTATGGTAACCAAAAGACACATTCATTAGTGTAGTAACAATGCAGAAACACACTATACTGGTTTTCTTTGCTGTATGTCAAAAACCACTTATGAGTGAGTACATATGTTATTTGTCTTTCTGGGTCTTAGTAACATCACAAAATATGATGTTTTCTATATCCATTTATTTGTCTGCAAATTTCAAGATGTCATTATTTTTCTGCTCTGTTGTATTCCATCGTCTAAATGCACCACATATTTCTTATCCATTATTAGTTTAAGGAGCATTTAGGTTCTTTACAGGTTCTGGCTAAGACAAACTATGCTGCTATGAACATAGTTGAGCACATATCCTTGTAGTACAACTGAGCATCCTTTGGGTACATACCCAAAAGTGGTATTGCTGGGTCTTGAGAAAGGTTGTTTCCTCATTTTCTGAGAATTCGCTATACTGATATCCAAAAGGGATGGACCAGCTTGCCCTCCCACAGCAATGCAAGAGTGTTCCCTTTACCCCCACAACCTTTCCAGCATAAATTGACATCAGCGTTTTTGATCTTAGCCATTCTTACAGGTGTAAGATGGAAACTCAGAGTTGTTTTGATTTAGTTTTCTCAGTCACAGAGAACATACACAACAGTGAGTACCCTAAGAGAGACATAATGGATCTATTCTACATGGGAAGTATAAAAATACAAGATCTTCTGAGTAAATTTGGAATATGGGAACCATGGGAGAGTGTTGAAGGAGAGGGGAGAGGAAGGGAAAAGAGCAGAGAAAAATGTAGAGCTCAAACAATCAATTAAAAAAAGAAAAAGGAAACCCCCAAAATTTTAAATTAAAAATAAGACAATACACAATAAAAATATGACAAAGCCTTCTATTTACCTAAACTTGAAAGGAGTGAGTTGTTTCATTTTGCTAGACAGTAATGAAATGGCTAGATGCAACTTTCCAATATAATCTTTATCTGTATTCACAACAGTTGTGGCACTGGTGACACATAAAAGAAACATATTCCTGAAAATACCGGTTAGTGAACCATTGACTTTACTGACAGGAGTATGGATCAGAGTTTACTTACAAATACAGTGGAATTATCTCACTTAAAAGCACACCTTCCATAAAATGACCTACTAAAGCTTTATCCATGTAGTTATGCATATATCAGATGAACAGAGAGTCTCCTCGTCCTAGAAATTACTATTGATTATATGAACATTAAAGGGAGGCATTGTCAAGTTTGTAAGTTTCAAAATATTCCTGAGATGTATTATTTTGTTTCCTAAGCTTCATGTTTCACTTATTCCTTTTGTATAGAATGTATCCCTTGGAGAAGATATTTCAATTTAGAGGAAAGAAATAAACTAGTAAGCTTTTAAAAAAAAAGAAGAAGAGAGAAACAGTGTGTGAGAGAGAGGAAACATTAATATGCCTAGGAATACAATACAAAAGACTACTTTTACTTTTGTCATGTGTCCTCAGCAATGGAAACATACTGTCTTAGTTAGGGATTTCATTGCTATAAAAAGATATCAAGACCACAACAACTCTTATAAAACAATCATTCAACTGGTGTAGTTCACTTACAAACTTACAATTTCAAAAGTTCTGTCATTTATCATCACGATAGGGAGGATGGAGGCATGCAAGCTGATGTGCTGGAGCTAAGAGTGCTACATCTGGTATGCAACAAGAAGTCAACTGAGACAATAGAGAGTATGCTGAGCATAAGAAGCCTCAAAGGCCATGGGCACAGTGACACACTTCCTCCAACAAGGCCATATCCACTAGAGCAAAGCCATATCTTCTAACAGTGCTACTCCCTATGGAATTATGCAGGCCAATTAATTGCATTCAAACTATCACTCTTACCTTCACACTTTAAGAGGCAATCAAGGGTAACAGAAGTAATTTGTATTTATTTTGGAAGTTTCTTAGACTACCCTGTCCAAGTCTAAGGGGCTTTTCTATGACTTGTAAAGGGGTAATTTTACACAGTCTATGTATAACATTATGGGTGTTTGTGTGTGTGTGTGTGTGTGTGTGTGTGTGTGTGTTCTGATCATGAGCTTAGAACCAAATTTCTCTCTAAATATAAATATATTTTAAATATCTCCTGAAAATTTATTTTCAGTAGTAGTAGTAGCAGCATCAATGGCAGTACTAAGCATTAAATCCAGAACCTTCTTGTAAGTCATAGTTATTTTCTGATTGTATTAATTATGGAGGGCTTATGACACTAACTAGTAGTTACTTAAAAGATTGGAATACATTTCTTATATATCCAAATGCCTGGCTTAGGAAGCCAGGATTCTAATCAGGGAAACTACAAGAAATCTAGTAGTTTGGTGACACAACTATCTCCAGCTTTGTTACTTTCTATTTAGCACACATTAAAAATATTGGTAGCAAGTCTATTTGATTGCTAAGAATTTGAAAGTCAAGTGTATCATTCTGTAAACATACTGTACAAGAGTTCCAGCACTAGTACAGTAATGTGCAGAAGCACTGATAAATAGCATATTTCCTTGACAAATAAACTAATTATCTATCCATTCTTCTAATAATGCCCCTAATAAGCATTCAGGTTAAATATGAGTTCTATGAAATTTATTTATTGGTTTTCAGTTTAATTTCATTTGTCAACTTAATTGTCTTCTGGTTATGAGATATCAGAACCCCTGGTGTGAAAATTAGATTACATTAAGGATATGTAACAATGATTGATTGTAAAATCAATTTATAAAAGATATGGAGACCAGTACAGAAAATAAAAACTGATATAAATGAAGATTTGTAGAGCCCACTCCCAGTGGATAAATATAAGAAATACTTCTGCATATAATGTTAAGGGAATATTTCCAAAAGAGGTGGCAGAAAGATTATAAGGGGCAGGTCAGGAAGATTGCTATATTTGCCATGAGATTGTTTCTCCTAGTAAAAACAGAACTATGTCTATAAAACCTCACCAACATGACTGCCCAAACATGAGCCCCAAAACAAGGATGATCAATGGACATGCAGAAGAGGAAGTGGAAAAGCCCATGAAGCCTCTCTCTTACAATAAGAATTATAGCCAGCCAGTCTGTGGTGGTGCATGCTTTTAAACCCAGAACTTGGGAGGCAGAGGTAAGCAGAGCTCTGTGAGCTTGAGGCCAGCGTGGTCTTCAAAGCAAGCTCCAGTACAGCTAGGACTGTTTTACAGAGAAACACTCTTTGAAAAACAAATAACAAAAACAAACAAACAAAGAATTATAGGTGACTGTGGAAATCTGGGAGAGGGAAAGATATTCTTTCCCAGGAAGAGTTCCTTAATTAGTTGTCCAATACCAAAATGACAGTCCTAAAGAACACACACATGTAATATTATATGGACTCAACAGGATATATTTAGAAATATATACATGTATATGTATGTACACACACACACACATACACACACACATATGCCTGTGATAATAATTAGTAAAAACAGATACTGTAATGTGAATGAGCACAGGAGTAGTGTATGGGAGTGTTTGGAGAAAGGAAAGAGAGAAATGCAATTAAATTATAATCTCGAAAATAAAAAGTCAAGAATTTTAAATTTATTTGAATTATCAATCCAGATCAGTGATAGGAAAATGGTTACTGTAATTTAAAAATGCTACTTCTAAGGGTTTAGAGGAAGGATAGGAGAAAGCAGTGAGGATGATAAAAACAAAGTACCATATAGGTTGGAGATATAGCTTACTGGCTAAGCACACCCAAGGCTTCACATTCAATTCACAGCACAATAAGCAAAAGAAAAAATATATAGATAGATGATAGAGAGAAAGACAGACAGACAGACAGATTGATGAATAGAAGTTAACAATTAGTTTTAAACCTCTTATTTGCTGCTGATAGGTACTTAAGATTATTTGATATTTCAAACATTATTTTAAAAGTATATAATAGAAAACAAGTCTCTTCTAAAAGCCATAACTTTCATCACGATATTATACATCACTCTATTTTTAAGAAGGCAAAGAAAGACAAATGAAGGATCCTCAAATTTTTTCAGCTTTTATTTCAGAAATTTGTAGATCAGCATGTTTGCATGATTTAAGGGGATAAACTTATTTTACATATTTATAATTCCTGTAAGCTAGGGACAGAAGCACATAGGGTGACACAGTTTTGAAATGAGCTACATTGATGTATCAAGAAATATGCAAGCAAGGAAGGAAAAAAAAGTGTAATAGGAAGAATAGGAAGAGATTTAGGAGCTAGGAGCCAAAGAAATCTAATATTCCTTGAAGGTGGTGATGGAAGTAAAGGGGTGGAACACATGGGGTTTAAAATACTGGATGGAAAAAAGAACAAAGAGTCAGATATTAATTCAAGCTTTTAACTTATGATCATGGTCATCCTTAGTCATACACTAAAGATCTAGGAATAGGATAGTATAATAACAAAATTATTGATTTTACTTAGTTTGAACTGCAGCATACACAGATAACAAATTTAGGTGACATTAAAGGAATATTATCAAAATATGAAAATATTTCAACTGAATTTTTAGTAGAAAGAGATTTTACATTTCCATCTGTAGTGATGAGGGGAGCGCGGGCCCTGCGTTTCATCCAGCCCAGCTCCCGCACGGCTAGCTTATACCCCGAAATAACAACACANAGGTACTGAGCCATGTGGCTAACATAGATAAGAACAATGGGTAAATATAAGCTACAAGAGTTAACAAGAAGCCTAAGCTAATGGGCCAATCAGTTTTATAACTTATGGAGATCTCTGTGTGATTTTCTTTGGGGCTTGCTGGCTGTGGGGTACTGGATGGGACAGAAACCCCAACAAACTGGCCCTTCATGTTACAGAGATAGAGATTTGGGCGAAATTTGCTATAAACTTTTGGACCACTTAGATCACACATGCAGATTATACTGCAATGTGTTTATCATACATGAAGTTTCATAATAAGCTTCATTGTTTTTGGTTTGTTTATTTGAGACGGGGTCTCTCTATGTAGCCCTGGCTGTCCTGTCTACTTAGATCAGGCTAGCCTCCAATCATAGAGATTCACCTGCCTCTGCCTCCTGAGTGCTGGGATTAAAGATTTGCTCCACTACACTGGGCCATAAATCTCATCCTGAATCAAGTGGAACAGCCAGCCAGGCAAGCCTAGAGGCGTCTGTGGAAAGATCATGTGAACCTCATTAGCAGCTGCACTCAGGTGGTCTTTGCATGTCCAATTGCTTCCCTATGAAATGCCTGTGCATCCATTCAGAGAAGACAGATTTCTTGCCTGAGCCCAGAGAGATTAGTCGAAACAGGGATTTCTTATTTCTCACCATCCTCTATGGGGTCTCATTCATACTGAAACAGACATAGAAGGTAACTGAAGAAAGCTGGTGAACCAGACTTCTCAGGGAGCCTGCACTGAGGCTGCATGAGGAGGGGACTCCCTCCACGTCAGGTGTTCTTAAGAAAACAGACACTAGAAAAAGACATAACTGGACAGGGTCTTGGTGTGATAACTGTGTGGTTCCTAATCTCCCCAGGTTTTCATTTGACTCAGCCCTCCCACCTTGGCCCTATCTGTGCTCAATTGTGGGGGTGTGGAAGGTAGGAAGACAGGGATGTGGAAGGTAGGAAGACAGGGATGTGGAAGGTAGGAAGACAGAGGGGTGGAAGGTAGGAAGACAGAGGTGTGGAAGGTAGGAAGACAGGGATGTGGAAGGTAGGAAGACAGAGGGGTGGAAGGTAGGAAGACAGAGGTGTGGAAGGTAGGAAGACAGGGATGTGGAAGGTAGAAAGACAGAGGTGTAGAAGGTAGGAAGACAGAGGTGTGGAAGGTAGGAAGACAGAGGTGTGGAAGGTAGGAAGACAGAGGTGTAGAAGGTAGGAAGACAGCTGAGGAAGGTAGGAAGACAGAGGGGTGGAAGGTTGGAGAGGATCTGTTTTCCTGAGCTTGCTAACTGGAAAGGTAGGGCTGGGGGGGCGGGAGTGCAAGGCCACCATATGTGAGTGGGGTGGTTGCTGCTGGGGTCATTCTCAGAGAGACTGAAAGGAGTGAGAGTGAGAGACATAGACGGCCTAGCAGAAGCAAGGCAAGGGTTCTGGTTCAGGAGAGAGGGTCTGAAAAAGTGGAGAGGTCTCAGGGACATACAACTCAGGACAGAATCTAGGTGGAGGAAGTTGTAGTCCCTGCGATTTCAAGCCACTGTAGGGAGAATGTTAACTGAAGTTGCTTGCCATGCAAACAGGAGGTCGTGAGATGCCTACAGAGGTGGAGACGAGAGGATTTGCGGCCATCATGTTCCCAGAGAAAATAACCTTTTTTAAAACTTAAAACTGATGAACCAGAATTTCAACAGCCTCCTTCACACTAATATCTCAGCATTAGAAACTTGAGATGCTTTGGGCAAGAAGACCCAGTGGTGCTTCAAGTGAGATGAGAGAATTTTCTGCCAGGTTAGCTTCTACATTTGTTGCAAACAAGGATGAGAATTCATAGAACTTGAGCTCAAGTCTGTGTTAATGCACAAGTGTGTGGGTCCCTAAACACAAACAGGAAGCCCAAGGCCCTGACAGTGCACGGGGAGCTCTCTGGAGACACTTTGGATAAGGGCAAGGATGTGGGACGGGTTACAAGCAGTGGACAGCCCTTACAAGAACTTTCTTCTTCAGGTTTTCCTTGGAGCAGGGAGTGGCCCAGCTGTTGTCTGGAAGGACACATGGACAGAGCTGTCCCTCTTTCCAAGCCTTCAGGACATTCTATCCTAAACCCTCAAGATGCTGATATGTTTGTTCTTGCTTTTAAGCAGTATGTAGGCTTCAATCGAAGTTATTAAAAAGGTCTCAATCCCAGTAGGCAGACTTTTAAACTTACTAAAGGAAGTTTCCCTGATAGGTAAAGAGGAAGATGCAGAGGTAAGTAGCTCCTTAGGAAGGTCAGGGGAGGCTGACATGAGGTATAAGGACTAGGGAGAAGGCAGCAGCTCTAGAAGGGAGTCCCCAACAGGAGCATCAGGAAAAACAATCAACACTGAGGAGTGCTCTGCCTATCTTGCCTCTGTGGAAACCAAGGTCAAGCAGAGGAAAAGATGAGAGAAGGAGACAGAGAGAGGGAGGGAGCGAGGGAAAGGGAGAGAGGGGAATTCAGAGGAGAAGAGGATAGTATTGACTGGGCTGAAGCCCATCGAGCGTTCCTATATGGACCAGGGAAGATGCCCTTGCCCATTCCCACCAGCATACGGGCCTGGACTGCAGACACCATAAAGCAGTCTTGACATTTCTTTGGTTTAAACATGGATTATGTTTCCAGTTTTATTTTGAAGACAAAGCAATGCCTTTATATTCCATTCTTCAAATTTTTTATCATCTTCTAAGTGAGATGATGCTGTTTCGAGTCAGCAATGCCTCTTAAGAAAGAAGGAATTCATACTCATATAAACAGGCTTGTTGTATGCCTCCTCAAAAGGCTTCTATAAGGGTACTGCTAACTTGATCTGCCTAGATCTTGGAAAAATACAAAATTTAGAAGTAAATTCCTATTTAAAAAATCTCAAAAATCTTTTTATGACTGATTTCTTAAAATGTATTTTCCCTTCCATTAGGAATTCACTGATTCACCAGAGAATTTTTGGTTATGTATCTGCTGTGCAGCATACACAACACACACTTAACTAGTTACTTTTGTGGTTGCTGAGACAAAGTATCTGAGGAAAGAAGGAAGGTAGAGTTTATTTCCGCTCATCATCATTGAGGGTGTGGTGGCAGGGTTTTTGTGGTGGCTGGTCACATTGTATCTACAGTGGCAGGCCGAGAAATACAGGCTGGTGATCCGCTTACTTTTAAGTCATTTTCAGACCCAACCTCATTAGATGGTGTTGCCCATATTGAGGGGGGTCTTTCCAGGTAATGCTTTATAGAAACACCCTTCTAGATCCAATCAGAGTCCTGTTTCCATGGGATTCTAAATCTTGCCAAATTAGTAAAGGAAATTAACCACCACAAGTGCTAAGGGTAAAATATTGAAAAATGCCTAAAATCTTGCTTTTATGGAGCAGACAAACTCATGGAGACTGACGGTAAAAAACCTAAATTAATCAATGCATACCATGATGGCAGATATAGTCACTATCAAAACTAAGGGCGTGAGGAAAACAGGGATTGTTAGCTGGAAAGAGCTCTCCACAGAGAGAGAACAGAACCAGTGGGGCAATGAGCAACGTGTTTCAGGAATGAGGACCTCCAGGGCGAAGGCTCTGCAGGAGACTCTGGTTAGTGTTTAGAATGAGCAAACAGCTGAGTGTGGCTACCGGAGTACATACAAGGGAATGAGGAGACACAGTTACACAGGATAGTGGGGTTCTCACAAGCCGTAAGCCAAGTTAAAGAAGTCTGTTTTACATTGCCCCTATGACAGCTGGAAGTAATGCTCAAAGATGTTTGTTTGTTCTCAGGGTTAGGGATTGATTATAAACTGGCATAGTGTTGGGGGTTGGGATGGAAATTATGTAGGCTCAGGGATCTCCTTTAAAAAAGAAAAAAGAAAATTTAATGAGATAATAGGTAGATTATTGTGAGCTTATGCTAATAATAATAGTGGGTAATAGAGTGAATACTTGTGAGCTTTTATTTATAAACAATCTACATTGGTATAGAGTCATTTATATTGATTCAAATTTAAATTATATTTGATATATTAAATATGCTTCTATTTCTGTTTACAATATTTGTACACCTGTACAAAATTATTTTAGCATATCTCTTCTTATTGTATAAAGTTTCATATTGGGTTTGGAACTCTTATTTAGAAAAAAGGGGGAGGTTCTGGCAGAAACTCCTTCAGCCAGTGACCTTTGAGATGCTGGACCATGTTGGGCATGGCCTTGGGTGCTAGCAAAGTACACACTCTCTCACTCACTCTCTCTTGGCTGCTAGATTTGGTTCCTGTTCCCCACTCATGTAGAGAACTGTTGATCTGTGAGTCTACCCCGAAGTAAAGAGCCCTTTATTATAACCCATGCTGAGCTAGTGTGGGATTGCTTTATTGTGTTCATCTACATCCTAAGACTGAAGGAAGAATCCAGGAAGTGCTCTTCCTTTGTTTCCCATGATTAATAGTGGAATAACAAGAACACATTTCATAGTAAACACAGAGAGAATGAGTTCCAGTTTCATTTAATCTAGTTGCTCAATCAAAGTGGAAGCTGGCCTCTGTGGGTGTGAAGTCGATGTTTCGAGGTATCTTTTTCTAGCAGACAGACTTGACTGAAAAGGGTTAGTCTCCACAGGGGAGATCACAATAGCAAGTAGGTCAGCAACATGAGGGCATGGCACAGCAGTCCAAGGTGGCAAGAGAGGCTTTGGAGAGGAATGGATGTCGTCAGAGAACAGCCTTGCCATAGCCTGGCTTCTCCAAAGGTCTGTCAAAATCTTAGGTCTAGATGTGATTTATAGTCCACGTGCTGAGGCCAGTAACTTGTGAATGTAATCTAATAAGGCAGGCATGCCTAGCACTCCCATGGGAGGGGCAATACGCTCTATATTATTGTGGAGCATGTTCATCAGCCAACTATGGAAGCTGCATACGAAGGATACCTCATTTCTCCTTTAAAAGGCTTGCTCTATCTGCAGCATGAAGAGTTGACTATAAGAAGAATGTTCCATAGAAGACTGTAGAACTGAATAGCAAAGGCTGCAGAAGGAATGGCCTGGGTTGATAGGATATACTCAGGAAACTGAGGCAGGAGAATCCTGAGTTCAAAGCCAGCCTGAGCAAGAATGGATGCAGAGAGGCTAACTGTGGGCTATATCTACATGAAATGCCTTAAAGGAATGGTCATTCTCAAAGGAGGAAGCCAGGAGATGATTTTCTCGAAATTGGAGGGAAAATAAACCCACGTGAAGGGGAAGTTATCTGCTCTCCAAGGACAGTGAAACTGAGTCTCCCCATTGCCTTAAGCTGCTCCCCACATTTCTTCCCTGTGGTGGGACAGGTGTATCCTCATGCACCTGGAGGCAGCTTTCCACAGTTCTCTCTGCATGCTGCCTAGTGTTGCTTCCTTAGAGAAGTACATTTAACTCAGAATGACGTGTGAACTAGAACTGGTCTTGTAACACAGATCTGGCCAGGGGACAAGAAAACCCCAACCAACCAACCAACCAACCAAATAAATAAAAACAAAACAATCACACAATGAAGAATTCTGGAAAATTCTTTCCTGTAGGGCACATGGGCAACTAAGATGACGTGGAATGAAAGTTAGACGGGTGGACCCTGAGTTGTTTACACCAAGACCTGATTAGACACCAGAATCAGGCAAGATGATATTAACATGTGAACAGCTCATGGACAATAGAGTAAATGTAGGGTTCCTGAGTATGTGATAGGGTGACCTTTAAAGTGATTGGCTGACTCATTTTCCATCCCTCCCCCATGGCCCTGCAGTTTTTTGCTTTAAAAGATGCTTGCTGCACAAAAATAAATGAGTTCCTGCTTGACTTGACTCCCCACTGTGGCTGGGGATCCAGGGTGGCTGGGGAACAGGTGAGCAGTGCTCTTACCTTTCCTTGGACCCAGCTCATCCTCATCCCCTTGGGCTAAGATCCAGCACCTGGTACCCAACATAGGGCCGAAGAACATTTCGGTTGAGGCTAAGCAGTCTCTCAGAGTAAGTGAAACCCTTAGTATGGGTAATTCTATTTCACCTAAAGAAGAGCCAGCCTTGAGGCCTCACAGCTCATGCTTAAGTCCAGAGGCCTTGAATTGTCCGATAGTAATGCTGTCAAGACCAGGGACACTATTGTTACCCTGGTCCCCTGGGCCCACAGCTCTAACCTTTTCTCCTGGACCACCTGGGCCTGGGTGGAGAAGTTAAACATAGGAAGGAAAAAACATGTGGTATTGTGCCACCCCTGGAGTTCTATCTCACCATCACTGCCTTTAGAGTGGCCTTCCATCTGGATATAATTCCCCTCACACACACTCTCACACACAAACCCCCGCACGGGCCAGGGAAAAAGGACAATGCAGGCCTGGAGAGATAAGAGAAACCACAAAAGACAAAAAGGAAAAGGAATGGACTGAATTTGACAGGGAGCGCATTTACCAAACTAAAGTGCACACTGTGGAGGTTAAGACAGAAGCAAAAGTAACTTGTAATGGTTTTTCTGTCTCTTTAAGAGACAAGCCACGCCCACTCCCTCCCCCA
>LOEQ01005698.1:147424-160466 GCA_001685075.1 Bramus lutescens
CAAGC
This sequence comes from Bramus lutescens, assembly GCA_001685075.1. Lineage (NCBI taxonomy): Eukaryota > Metazoa > Chordata > Mammalia > Rodentia > Cricetidae > Bramus > Bramus lutescens. The sequence goes on from LOEQ01005698.1 coordinate 147,430, forward strand.
AAAAAAAAAAAAAGCCCAGACCAAATGGTTTTAGTGCAGAATTCTACCATATTTTCAATACTCCTAAAATTATCTCACAAAATAGAGACAAAAGGAATACTGGCAAATTATTTTGGTGAGACCACAGTAACATTGATACCCAAACCACACAAAGATTCAACAAAGAAAAAGAATTACAGACTAATTTCTTTCATGAACATTGATGTAAAAAAATACTCAATAAAATACTTGAAAACTGAGTATCATCCACCGTGATAAAGTAGGCTTCATCCTTGAGATGTAGTAATGATTCAACATACTAAAACCTGCCAATGTAATCAAAACCACATGATCATCTTATTAGATGCTGAAAAAAATTTTGACAAAATTAGATATCCTTTTATGATAAAAGTCCTGGAGAGATTAGGGATATAAGGAATACACCTAAACAAAACAAATATAATTTGCAGAAAACATATAGCCAACATCAAAGTAAATGGAGAGAAACTCAAATCAATTCCATAAAAATCAGGAAAAATACAAGGCTATCCACTCTCTCCATATCTATTCAATATAGTACTTGATCTAGTTAGAGCAATAGAACAATTAAAGGTGATCAAAGGGATACAAATTGGAAAGGAAGAAGTCAAAGTATGGTTATTCTAAGATGATATGATAGTATACATAAGAGACCCAAAAAATTCTACCAAGGAATACTTAAAGCTTATAAACACCTTCAGCAATGTGGCTGGATACAAGATTAACTTTTAAGATGCCATTAGCCCTCCTATATACAAAGAACAAATGGGCAGAGAAGGAAATTTGGGAAACAACACGTTTCACAATAGCCACAAATAATATAAAATATCTTGGGGGTAACTAACCAAGCAAGTGAAAGGCCTGTATGACAATAACTTCAAGTTTTGAGAATTGAAGAAGATATAAGAAGATGGAAAGATCTCCCATGCTCATGGTTCTATAGGATTAACATAGAAAAAAATGGCCATCCTATCAAAGGCAATCTACAGAGTCAACGCAATTCTTTACAGACCTTGAAAGAACAGTATTCAATTTCAAAAACAAAGAACTCCGGAATAACTAAAACAATTCTGTACAATAAAATGACTTCCCAAACTATCATCATTTCTGATCCCAAGCTTTCCTGCAGAGATATATAATAAAAAGCACATGGTATTGACACAAAAACAGACAAGTTGATCAATGGAATTGAATAGAGGACACAGACATAAATCCACACACCTCGAGCACCTGATTTTTTTAAATAAAGAAGCCAGAAATATATGATGAAAAAAAGGAAAGTATCTTCAACAAATGATGTTGTTCTAACTATATGTCAGCACATAGAAGAATGGCAATAGATCCATATCTATCACTCTGCACAAAACTCAAGTTCAAGTGAATTGAAGACCTCAACATGAAACAGACACACTGAACCCAATAGAAGAGAAAGTGGGGAATAGCCTTGAATGCACCGGCCCAGAAGACAACTTCTTGAACAGAACACCAATAGTACATACCCTAAAATCAACAATTAAGAAATGAGACCACCTGAAACTGAAGAGCTTCTGTAAGGCAAAGGACACTATCAACAGGACAAAACAGCAGCCTACAGAATGGGAAGAGATCTTCACCAGCCCCATATCTTATGGAGGGCTAATAACCAAAATATATATTTTAAAAACTCCAGAAACTAGACATTAACAAACCAAATAATCCACAAATAGGGTACATTATAAACTGAGAATTTTCAACAGAGGATTCGCAAACAGCTCAGAATTGTTAAAGAAATGTTCAGCATCCTTAGCCATCAGGGAAATAAGAATCAAAACTACTTTGAGATTCTCTCTTACACGTGTCAGAATGGCTAAGATCAAAAACACAAGTGATGGGGAACCGCCTTCAGCAAATGGCCTTTTAGAGGCTGTACCAGGTTGGGCATGGCCTTGGGTACAAAAAGGCGCCCCTCCAATCTCTCTCTTTCTCCTGCTCACCACACCTAGATGTTGGATTCCATTCCTGTTCCCGGTTGTGATCTGTGAGCTCCCCTTTAATAAAGTCAGTGTGGGATTACTTTATTTGCCTTCCCCCCACATTGGGCACATTCCTATTCACACAAGTTTGTGCTGGCAGGGATGTGGGGTCAGGGGAGCATCTCTCCATTGCTCGTGGGAGTATAACCATGTACAACTACTTTGGAAGTCAATATGGCCATTTCTCAGAAAACTGGGAAACAATATACACCAAAGACCCAACTATACCACACCTGGGCATATATTCAAATGATGTTCCATTCTACCACAAGGACACTTGCCTAACTATGTTCATAACAGCTTTATTATTAATAATAACTGGAACCTGGAAACAATGTAGCAGCTCCTCAACCGAAGAATGGATAAAGAAAATGTGATACATTTATACAATGGAGCATAACTCAGCTGTTAAAAAAAATGACATCATGAAATTTACATGTAGATGGATGGAACTAGAGAAATATTATTCTGAGGGAGGTACCCCAGACCCAGAAAGATAAATATGATATTATTCACTTATATTTAAATAGTAGTCATTAAGTAAATGATAACCAAGCTACAATCCATAGACCCTAAAAAGTTAGTTATAGAGAAAGTGTCTAGTAAAGACACATTGATCTTCCTGGGAGGGAAAATAGAATAGATTTTATAGGTGGACTGTGGGGAGGGTGAGTGTTGTGGAATACTATTTTGATTGTGCAAAGATATGTTACATTTGTTTCACCTTGCCTGTCTAAGGCACCTGATTGGCCTAATAAAAGTTGAACTGGCAATGCCCAGGCAGTAGAGGGATAGGTGGGGCTGGTGGGCAAAGAGAATAAGGAGCAGGGGGAGTTTAGGCTCAAAAAGAAGAGAGAATAAGGGGAAAGAGAGGGACACAACTGGGGCCAGCCTAGGCAGGCAGCCACCAGCCANGCCAGCCAGACATGGAGGAAGCAGGAAGAGTAGGACACAAAGAATGAAAGAAAGGTAAAAAGCTCCAAGACAAAATGTAGATGAAGAGAAACCAGTTAATATAAGTTATAAGAGCTAGAGGAACAAGCATAATGAGGCCGAGCATTCGTAACTAATAAGTAGTCTCTGTGTCATGATTTGGGGGCTGGTGATCCAAGAAAGTCTGCTACAGGTGGGGACAAGAATGGGAAGATCAGGTAGGGAGAGGGAAATAGGGTAGAGATAGAGAATGCAGGGAGAGACAGCTGGAACTGAGAAGCATTTGAGGGATGATATGAAAATCAAGTACAGTGGAAACTTCCTAAAATACATGAAGATGATTCTAGTTAAAATGGGGGATACAGAATCTCAACTGGCCATCTCTTTTTACCAAATGAGGCTTACAGTAGCATGACTGGGCTGCATTCAGTTGAGGTTTTGGCCAAGGGGGTTGCATGAAACCCACCCCCACAAACTACTCAGCCTGTTGCTAATACAATGGGATGTCTCTGCAAACTGAAAGTGGGGTCCATTGTTCAGAACAATACCCACATAGTTCATTGAACACGGAGAAGTCCTGCTAGTGCCTACATGGAGCCTCTACCCCTGTGTTCTAGGGTCTTTGGTGTAGGAAGGTACTATATGGGCTATCAAAAGTGAAACATAAACATCAAACCAGTCAAAAACCTTTGATCTACAATCTATCTTGCCTGCAAGATATTCTAGGGCAATGGTGCCACAAAACTTGTCGAAGTTCCCAGCCAAATGTCTCATTTGTCTTAAAATCCACTCCAGAAGATGGAGCCCATACCTGGCACTGCTTTGATAAACCAGAGACTTGATAACCAAAGAGACCTAGGGTAAAACCAAACACTACTGCTCTAGAAAGAAGAAGAAGAAGAAGAAGAAGAAGAAGAAGAAGAAGAAGAAGANAGGAAGAAGAAGAGGAAGAGGAAGAGGAAGAGGAGAAGAAGGAGGAAGAGGAGGAGTATCAACAAAGTGACTCCTAATGATATTCTGCTGTAATCATAGATCCATGCCTTATTTAGTCATTATCAGAGAAGCTTCCTCCTGCAGTAGATGAGATGTGAACAGATAAAGAGACCCACAGCTAGACATTACATGGAGAGAGAGTCTAATGGGATGTCTCCATCAAATCCCTCCACTCAGACCTCAGGGGACCCCATGGAAGAGGAAGTAGAAAGAGTATAAGAGCCAGAGGGAATGGAGAACACCAGGAGGACAAGGACCATTGAATCAACCACACATGGCACATGTGAATTCAGAGACTGAAGCAACAAGCATAAGGCTATATGGGTCTACACCAGGTCCTCCGAGTATATATTATGACTTTCAGTTTAGTATTTTTATGGAACTCCTAACTGTGAGAATGAGTGGGTCTCCGATTCTTGTGCCTAGTCTTAGACTCTTTTCCTTATGTTGGGTTGCCTTGCCCAACCTCAATGTTTTTGTTTTATCTTACTATATTTTATTTTTCATATTTGGTTGTTATCAGTTAGAAGCTTGTTCTTTTCTGACGAGAAACAGAAAGGCAGTGGATCTGGAGGGGAGGCATAGTGGGAGGAACTGGGAGGAGTAGACAAAGGGGAAACTATAATCAAGAAATATTGTATGAAAAGAGAATCTATTTCCAATAAAAGGGGGAAGCAGACAACAAATGATACAAATTCCGGTAAGAATGCAGAGAAAAGAGAATGCTTACATACTGCTGGTGGGAAATAAACTGACCCACTCACTATGGAAACCAGTATGGAAGTTTATCAAAAGCCTGAAAATAGGCCTACCACATGACCCAGCTTTTCCCCTACTGGGCATCAAGCTGAAGCTTCCACAGATATGCTTCCAGCAACATGTATTGCAGTACTGTTGATAGCAGCTAGGTAGGGAATTAACTAAGTGTCAGTAGAGCAACAGATAACAAAAATATGATCTTACACACACTATATATATATGTGTATATATATATACACACACACATATACATATACATATACATATACAAACCTCACTCAAGAGATTGATTGGGAAGAAAGAATCCAGGAGCATAGATTGCTCAGGTGAGAAAGAACAGCAAATTGAACAGGGCACATAGTTTATATGAGGTTTCTTGGAGGGGGTGGTGAGTAGAGCTTTGTAGGGTGGCTTGGGATTGGTGGATTTCTGTGGTCTGATTCTGGGGTAAGCTCAGGAATTGGTGGGATTTCAAGTCCCAGGCCTGGGGTCAAGTCAGGGTCAGGGGGGTTTTCCTTGGCCCTTTTCACCCTACCTTGATGCAAGTGAAGATTACCAGGGAATTACATTAACCTCAGAAAGACAAATGTCATGCTTACTCTCATTTGTGAATCGTAGGTCATGTGTGCTGCTTGCATGTGTATGCACAGATGTGTGTTGTGTGTGTGTGTGTGTGTGTGTGGTGCTCATGTGCATGGAAGCTAGAGGAAAACATTTTATATTTTGTGCTATCACTCTCTACCTTATCTACCCAAGTTAATGACTCTCGATGAACCTGGAGTTTCCCAGTTTTTTTTTCATCCATCATCCAGGGTGATCATTCCATAGTAAGTTGGTCAGCAATTTCCACCAATCCTCTGTGTCCTCCCCCAAATGCTGGGCATATAGGAGAATGCTGCTACACCTACTTTGGGGATGTGCTTGGTGTTGGGGATCAAAACGCACATCCCATGGTTATACGGCAAGGACTTTAACTCACTGAGCTATTTCTCCAACACTTTCCTAAATTTTATATAGATACATAAAATCATATATATATGATTTTTCATTACATTTTACATAATTCATATAGGCTTAATAAAGACATTTTCTAATATATATGTGCACATGTGTACATTATATGTACATTACATATATACAATGTGATGAATATTACCAATTAAGATATTACTAATAAAAAGATTAAGGTTTTTAATGGCATTATGAAGAGAGTGAACGGGCAATCCATAGAACAGACAAGACTTCTGACATAGCCATAATGAATACAGATATAAAAATACAGAATATCCAAAAGTCAACTAAAAACCACATTGTTCTGAAGATTAAATGGCAACACAAGTGAAGGGTAAGATTTGGCAATAGTATGCAGTTCATGAGTTATGAGCCCTGGTGATCTGAATGAAGTTTCAGGGCCTTCCTGCTTTCAATTCTTGTATTTCTGTCTCTCTTCATCCAGTATTCAGGTAAGCTTGGAAAGTAGAAATAATAACAAAACATCAGTAAGGTGAACCTATAGAATTAAAAGAATGTGTGACTTAACAACTGGGGAGAGAATATTCATTTTCCTCATAACTCAGCATTTGTTACTGCTTTCTGGTGCTGTGCAATCTGAATTCAACACAAGCTGAAAAGGGAAAAGCGTAAGGCTGGCTGTTTCCTATTCTTATTCCTCCATGATCTGCCCCATCTCACAAGCTTCCTCATCCTTTCCAACCCCCTAGGGGCTGACAGGACATCTGAACTTAGAGCCTTCCCTGAGCTCCGCCTCACAGCGGCCTGAGCTGACTCCCTCCAGATGAGGCAGTGTGCCCCATCAATTTTATATCTGCCCTCTGGCAAATCCTATGTAAGAAAGACCCCTCTGCAGCTTCACATTCAGCAAAGACCCTCAAGGCTCAGATCCTCTTGTGGAGCAATTCACCATGATCCCTGTCTCTCATCAGCCCTGCTTTGGTGGAGGAAGTCACAGAACGAGGTGAAATCCCCTCCAGAATGCTGGTCATGGGAGCTGTTGGATTCTTTCCTCTGCAGCTACACTCTCTCATAGCCCTGATTTGACTTTGTCGTAATTAGAGAAGCAACCATGGCTCTGAAGTAATAAGTTTAGGCATTAGATCGTTACTTACAAGCGTCATACTTACAATTTTCCTTTATCTGTTTCCATGACACTGACTCTTTGCCTTAATAGAAGATGCAAGTGACTGAATCCTTATGTTTCCCAATTAGCACCAATTTTGGAAGGAACAGGTACAACATTTTGTCATACAGACAACCAGGGTTCACTATATTAGGAATGAGATGGACCCCTTAATAGGAGATATAGTTTTGTCACCAGTAGGTACAACGAGTGAGGGCCATTTTTTGCAACAAGGAAACAAAAGTTGGCTTTTTATTGTGTGAGAACTTCATACATTCGATGTGTGTTTTGCTCAGATCCACCCCTCCTTTCCTCCTATCCACCACCACCACTTTCTCCTCACAAGTTATGTAATTTTTCTTCTAAAACTCCCTGAGAACACTCAGTGTTGCCTGTGTGCATTGAGTGTAAGACCATCTGTTAGGCATGGGTGGCCTCCTGGGGCCCACATCCCTGAAGAAAACTGGCTCCTCCTCCTGCAGTAGCCATCAGTGGCCAATAGCTTCTCAGATGGGGTAGAACTTTATATGCCCTTTCCACATCCATGCTGGGTATTTGGTGGGCTTATTATTTTACACATCTTATGTGTGCAGTCATAGTCACTGGGAGTTTATGTGTGCAGGGACCCACTCATGTCTGGCAAATACTGCCATGGCGGATGTCCATTGCCTGTGGATTTTACATCCTTTCTGCCACTCCTTCATCTAAGATCCTGAGCCTGGGGGAAAGGAGTGTGATATAGATGTCCCATTGGGAACTGAACTTTATACAGTCCCTACTGGCCCATCCATTTGCTAGCTATGGGTATCTGTATTGATTGTAACTACTGCAGAAAGAAGCTTCTTTGATGAGAGTTGATAAATTCGCTTATCTGTGGGTATTAAATAAACTCAGGTAGCAGTTTATCACTGTAACCATTTGTTTTGTTTTTAATGGGATGGATTGTTGTCAGATATTTTACATGTACTCTGACATGCCCAAGACTACCAATACTGTTAAACTTTGAATCATGGGGTAGAGCCAGCAAGTAGCTGACTGGAAATAGCCATAAAGAACCAGATATTTGGATAAAGAAGACATAAAGGAGAAAAAGGTAAGACTATAGTTTGGCGTGTTTTATTTTTGGTTTGGGGACAAAGAACAGACCTGGCTGTTGTTGTGTCTCTGTCCAAAAAGCAAAGTCAATTGGTTGCTTCTTGGCTTCTCTGATCCATCTGGTTTTCCACATCTGACTTCCTGGTCTTTGCTGGTAAATAGGATGATAGAGACTTAGTTTAAACCTACATGTCATGGTCACAGGAGAGCTAAGACCACATACAGGACCAGAAGATACTCCAGGCTGTGGTTTAAGTGGCCAGCGGGGTACTGACTGAAGGTGGGAAAGAATGGGGCCACAGATAATAATTAAAGTATCAGGAAATTCATTTGCAGCTGCTAAGCTGACAGGAAAATTACAATAGGCTTATTCATATTTAAGTGATCTAAGAAAGGAGTTTGTATAGGATAGAGGATGGAAGAGATCATTGAAAAAATGAAGTTCACAAGGTGAAGGAAGAGCACACGTTACTCAATGGAAGGTGAAGATGAAGAGTCAGTCAGCTTCCTTTCCATGTGGGAAGGAGGAACGCTGAGTGGAGAGCAGAGTGTGTCCTGACCTGTTAGGGAGAGACCAAGTTTGTTGTCTGAGGGCTCCTTTTCAGTAAGGAGGGGGAAATTAAAAGAATGTATCAAGAGTTGTTGGGGGTCCAAGCTCAATGGGTTTGCACAGTCCAGGGTAGGGGCATGCGGATTAGAAACACATGGAAGGCAGGCATACTGGTTCCTCTGCCCGCTGCGGAGCCTATTCCATACAAACCAGGAAACAACAGAAGTACATTTTCCCGTATTTCTAGACCTCTGTGAAAAGCCAGTCTTCCTGCAGGCTTTGTTTCTTCTGAGGTTTCTCTCCTTGGCTTCCCCAGTACACACATCATAATTTCCTCATTTTCGCCTGTGTGTGCAGGTGCATAAGTGTGTGTAGAAGCCAGACGGCAACCTCAGCTGGTATTTTTTACTTGCTGCCCACCCATTTCTTTTCTATTTTTGAGACAGAATCTTACAGGAATCAAGAGGTCTCACAGACTTCTGCCCTACTGTCAGTGACTGGCATTGCCACATGAATTAGTGAGGGATGAGGAGAGAAACTTGGCCCGTTCAGTTCAATCCATGGAAAATCAATTTTCAAAACTGTGAATCACGTCCTTGTAGGTACTCAGCCCGCAGGCAGTCACAAGATGCAAGAGTTCAGCAAGGCTCAGAGTCACAAACCATCCAGTTCACTCTCAGCATCTTAGTAATCCTGTGTTTGCTTTACAGTCCTGAATTTTGGGTTTTAACATGGCATTAGCTCACTGATCCCCTTTAAGATAGTAGATCTTTTCCACCTTAATTTTCAGCTACATTTCTAGAGAAAACGCCCTGTACTTGTTGTTTTCTATGCAGTTTCTATGCACCTCAATCCTCACAAGCCTTTACAGTCCTTTGAGAGTGTTTCTTTCCAAGATCTTCTGTTACATTGTTCAATTCAATTAACACTGTATGTATGCATGTGTGTGTGCACTAGTGTGTAGTTATACATGTGTCAGAGGAATGAATAGCTTCTCAGTGGGCAGTGGATATCAAAAGACCATACACATACTCCACCATACCATGCTTACTGGCTTAAAAACTTGTCATTATTTTATGGCCTTTAGTCCTTCTTTTAAAGTTCAGCTAATCCCATGCCGTATTTCTCCCTCTTATTTTCCCTAATTCATTTTATTTCTTCTATTTTAATTATTATTTTATTCTTTCTGAATGCCAGAAAATGTCTTTTGAATGATTTTTCAGCTTCCTCTCTTCCTTTGTATATGATATGTCATCAGCATGTTATTTTGACAGCCAAGTGCTGAGTATGTTTCCAGATAACTAAACACTTTTGTGAAGTATATAGTCTAATGGCTTTTGACGAAACAGGATATAGACTATTATAATATACAACAAGGAAGAGCCGTTCCCTCTGAAATGCCTGCCTTTGCATGGTGTAACTCCTCGTCTTTGTATTCTTAGCCCGTTCTTTCTCTGTGTTTGCAGTAACTTCCTCCACATAGTGTCTTCTTTGGAGATCTAGTCTGAGATTTTTGCTTTGCAATTATATTATTTTTATTTACTATCTTATGCATGCGTTTGGATATAAGACTGTCACTTTGGCACCTTTGCTCATTATCTGACTCATTGAGATTTTGTATTTTTTTTTCTTGCCTTATTTTGTGTTATTCAAAGACTTTTAAGTATTCCATAGATATCCTCTACTGAATTTTGTTCTATATTTGCATATTTTATTAGGCAGTTTTCAACTACATCAATCTACTTATACTAAATATTAAGTTACTTCAGATAAAATTAAAAATTGGTCTGGAGGGGTGGCTCTGTGGTTAAGAGCACCTACAGCCCTGGCAAAGGACCCAAGTTCAGTTCCCGGCACCCAAGTCAGACAGCTTACAACTGTCTATAACTCCAGTCACACAAGCTCTGACGCCATCTTCTGAACTCTAGGGGCACCTGCAGGCATGTGTATCTATCCCCATTCAGCCACACACAGTTGCACATAATTTAAACAGTATAATACATCTTTAAATACACATCCACACATACTCACACACATGCACACAAACTTTGCAACAATATAATTTCATTACCTCTCCCATCCATCTTTGCCATTCTTTGTGCTATTTATCATATATATTACAATTGAATAGGAAACATTCCAAAATTACAGAGAAATAATTTCTAAGTCATCTTATATTTTTAAATGCATTAAGAATAGCAATAGAATACATATGTTTAATGCAATATAATCATTTAGAGAATGAAAATACTCCATATTAAAAAATCATATTTTTCTATTAAAAAAAGTAAAAACTTCCTTTGCTAAAAGTGAAAACTGAAAAAAAAACAAAAGACAGAAAGTCCTGGAAGGCTGTTCTTGACCCTATAAATCATTTCTAATGTCTTTTATTTTTCTTGTAATTCAAATTACCATCTCGCATGATTTCTCATCAGGTACAAAATTTCCTTTGCTACTTCTTACAGTGCACATACAATGAAAATAAATTATTTTCAACTTTTTGTGTTTTATTTAGTCTTCTTTTTAAATTGCAGTTCCACTACGCACAACATTCTATACTGCCAGGGGTCTTCCTTTTCTTTTCCCTTTTCAAATCCCATTTACTTACGTATTGTGTGTGTGAACACAGTGTGGCATGTGTGTGGAGGTGAGAAGACAGCTGTCAGGAGCTGGCTCTTCTCTTCCATTGTGTGGGTCAATGGGACTGAACTCAAAACACCAAGTTTAGTGGCAAATCACTTTACCCAGCGAGCTGCCTCGACAGTCCAGGCACTAAACTCACTGCATAGCCAAACAAGGGCTAGAGGTGCCAGGTGTATGCCATCATGTCCAATTTATTTGGTGTGGGAGGTCAGACCTAAACACTCTACCCACTGATCTGCACCTGCAGTCCAGATGTTTTACCTTTAGCATTTTGAAGATAAGATACCGTTTTTTAGTCTTCGTGTCTTTGCTGAGAAGTTGGTTAACCACATTGCTGTTCCCTGCTTGCTGTCATTTTTGTAGACTTTTTCTTCACTGCTGACCACCAGCTATGCGGCTGTGTGTGTGTGTGTGTGTGTGTGTGTGATTGTTTGCTTTGTTTTGTATTCATTATGCCTGAGGCCCACTACTGTCTTAGGGCTGGAAGTTTTCTTTTTCGCTAGTTTGAGGTTATCCTGTTTTTCAAATATAAACTATTTTTTATAGCAGTAGAGACTCCTTCGTGTCCTCCTGCTGGTGGTGTGGGAAGTTCTTCTGTATATGTGTTGCTTCTATTGGTTAATACATAAAGAAGCTGCTTTTAGTCAATGGCTTGGCAGAGTGGAGCTAGGCAGGGAAAACTAAACTGAATGCTGGGAAAAAGAAGGTGGAGTCAGGGAGAACCCATGTAGTCCCTCTGGAGACAGATGCTGAACTTTACCCAGTAAGCCACAGCCTCATGGCAATATACAGATTAATGGAGATGGGTTAGCCAGAAATACACTTATTAGCCAAACATTATGGCAAATAGTATGGTTTCTGTGTGATTATTTCAGGGCTGAGCAGCCAGGAACAAAGAAGCAGACTCCTTCAATATGCTGGCATCATTCCCATAGTATAGAGATTTTGCTTCAGTGCTATTCCCCACTGGGTTTTGTGCCTTCAGCTTTGTTTTCCTCTTCAGAGCTGCTAAGCCAAAGCAGGGGACACTACTCAGTCAAGTGTTTGCTGGCAACAGGGGCCCCCAGGTTCTACTGATCACTCTGGCTCCTCTTGTCGCCTCAGATTCAGCCCTACCATCTTTCCTATTATTAGCTGATTTTAAAAAAATATTAATATCAACAATATATTTTAAGAAAGATATTCTGCTGTTTCCAAAAAGATAGGTTTCATCATATATATTTTCCAAGTAAAGTAGTCCAACATATTGAAAAGTACAGAAGTATCCATTTCAAATAAATTTAAAATATCTTCAGATAATAAATAAGAGCTTATATTAATCAAAGAGATCCTCCAAAAGGACCTGTATTCATTCTAAAATGTTTGGCATCTAGAGCCAAAAATGGGTGTATTCAAAAGCCATACGATGCTATTCAGATTGAAAAGAGAGCAAAGACTCTCACTGTAGAAGTGCAAATTCAAGGAAACGTACAGAAAGATGTGGAAATGGACCTCGGGCTTTTAGCACGTTCACATCTGCTTTGTAGTTGAATGTTCAGGAAATCAAGTGATACCATCCACTTTGCTGCTGAAGTTAATTTGAGAGGCTTTCCTCAAAACATAACAATGAAAACTCCATTTATTGTGGATGCTCATTTAAGCTTTCCATAAAACAAAAACGGCCTGTGGGAGAAACAGTATTCCTATCTGGGAATGCATGACTCATTTAAAAATGTCAGGTTGGTGACGGACTTTGATTTAAATGAGTCATAATGTCCACACTAGCAAAAAGAATTACTAAAATTCAGTAGGTCTTTAGACACACTGGCCATGCATCCTTATAACTGCCCCTCTTGTCTCTGATACACAAATGATGTAGGAGGGTCATCTGTCTATGTGTTACTTTCATTGGTTAATA
>LOEQ01005698.1:169582-182690 GCA_001685075.1 Bramus lutescens
TATAAGCTAGCCGTGCGGGAGCTGGGCCGGACAAAAAGCAGGGCCTTCTCCCTTTCACTACACACCAATACTGCTGATTTTAAGAACAGAGGGAGGACCTGGAAGTTGCGGTGCACAATTGTAATCCCAACACTGGGAAAGCTGAGGCAGGAGAATCACTATGAGTTTTATGCCACCTTGGGCTAAGTAGTAAGTCCATATCTTAGCTGGAATAAAAACCACACAATGTAAAATTAAAAATTAAAAGAAAACAGTAATGAAGTCTCATATGCATGCCTTCCATCCTAGCAATCCAAGGGAAAAGTAGGGTCTTAACAAAGTGCTGGATACAGAGTATGATCTTGTCTTCATAAACAGAAAGAGTGGGTAGGGAAGGGGTGAAGGGAGAGAGACAGATGGGGAAGACAGAGGCAGACAGACAGAGTTATAACAGGACCCTTGCCAATGAATATAAATGACCCTTCTATGTTGGGAAAGAGAAATGGATTGTCCCTCAGCTCCTCAGAAGAAACTCAGTCTGGACACTAGACATGCTAGTTTTAGTTCATGAGATTTAAACCCATGTAACTATACAATAACACATTTTTGTTATTGAAGCCACTGAAGCTGTGGTCTTTGCTACAGTAGTAAGAAGTAGATGTGCCCCACAATGTGCAAAGCAGTTGAGCTGGTTTGTGGTCACTGTGAAAAGGGGAGAAGACAGAAGGCAGGTGTGTGGGTCGTCAGTAGTGGGCATGAGTGACAGGATTAAGAAGACAGCACAAAGGGGTGCTTTGCAGATTGTCCTGAAAGTCTTAGGACTCAGCCTCAAAGGAGGAAAAGGATGCCCAGACAAAAGAAGAAATCCACATCAACACAACACATTTTTTGCATTTCAGCTTTCTGTGGGAGTAAAGTCATGAAAAGCTTGAAAAGGGAATGTAAATCCTTTTGTTCCTGTCAAAATTGCAGTGAGGCATTCTGAAATCCTTTGACTTTTCCAACAGCATATGGTGATTAATACATACTTTATAATGCATTGCTAGACTTTCTAAGGACCAGAAACTGCTCAAAGCCCTTAATTCCACCACAACAAAAGAAGAGAAAAGTGATAGAGCCTTCATGTCCAAGCTCAGACCTTCATTCAAGGTCAACTGAGGAAGATGAAGGACAAAAGCTGACGCTACTCTGAAACTACCCAAGAGCTACAGGAAGGTAAGGAATCGATCACAGGCACAAAGGTGGGACTATAGAGGTGCTGCCAACGCTTAATGATTTCTGGTCCTGGAAGTCTTTGCCCCAGAAGAGACAGCTGAGAAGCTGAATAGTGAAAAAAAAATGATAAATCTTACTGCACTAAAAATTAAATCAGAAGCTGGGCAGTGGCACACCTCAAATTCCAGCAGATGTAGAAACAGGTCAATCTCTGTGAGTTCAAGGCCAGCCTCTTCTACAGAGCGAGTTCCAGGACAGTCAGGGCTATACAGAGAAACCCTGTCTCAAAATGGAAAAAAGAAAAAGAAAACAGAAAACAACACCAAAAAATGAGAGAGAGAGAGAGAGAGAGAGAGAGAGAGAGAGAGGAGTGAGGGGGGAAGAGACAGGGAGAAAGGAGGGCGGGCTGTACATATGTTAGCAATGTAAACACGAAGCAAAATAGAACTCAGAATATACAAGGACTCCAAGAGCTCAATAAAGAAAAGCATATAGTCTAATGAAAAACAATCTTCCCCAGTTATATAAAGGCATTTCCCAGAAGCAGGAGCACAGAAGGCAATGAAGCTGGCTAAGGTGTATCCTAGAACATTAGGAACAAAATGCTACTTTACTGTCATCTAAGGCAAAGGAAGGAACAGTAAGTAGCAAACAGTGGCATGTTTGGCATGCGTTAGACATCAGTACCTCTGACACAACTATAGGAACTTAACAAGAAACTGGTTCACTTCAGGGAGAAAACTGGCATGCTACTACACGCTTATTTGGAATATATACACACATAAGAAATTCCAGCTAGGGTATACACCCTTGAGAAATGGGAACTTGTGTGTCCAGAGACACAACTATGAAGATGAGTGACAGTGGTGGAATATTGAAAAAATAAAAGTAGGAACAGCTCAATTGATAACAGCCAAAGCAATGATTAAATATGTTGTTTGAATAGATCGTTATATATTCTCAGATATTTTATAAGCATGGCATTCATATAAATGTATGCAGATAAATAATGATGTCATCTAGCAAATCACAGAGAAGTACGTATTTCAGTAAAAGTTGTCTCTAACATCTAAGCAATAAATTATTTGGGAACGTATTTATTTATGGTAAAACATGGGTTGATTATAAAGTTAAATTAAAATAAAAGTTGTCGATGTCTAGAATACAGTATCATTCTTACAAAGTTATAAGCTATGCAAGACTAACTACATGTTGCTTAAGCATCCATAGAGATAAGAGTAGTTTTACATGTAAAATTACATAGAAAAGCCAATAATGACACAAAGCATGGAGTAGGATATGCCTGGGATAGAACAGTAGCAAGGGAGAGGCAAATCAGGATCGAGAGAGTCAGGGCTTTGGTCTAATCGGTAGGTGATGCAGTTACTTCCAGTCTCATCCTGTTTAAAACTGACAGATATGTTGTATGTATCCTTTTTAATAAAAATATTACATAATGCAATCTTAATTACACCATGGAAACCTCTTTTGCCAGCTTGGCTATTTTTCCATTTCCTTAGTCTGGAGCATTTTAGTGCCCAGCTTGAATGAGAATGGCAGGCTGGGGAGAAGACAGCACGTTGTAGATGTGTTAAAATGCCATCTCAGAACATTCAGCCTACTCACACTAGGTGGAACAAAATTATTACAAAATGGCCGGCCTAATTCTCGTTCCCTCACAGTAAAATTGAGCCTCATTCACATGATTTAAAGGAAACCTGTAAAACCTGCTTTATTTTTTTTTACATAGTTTAAGCATACAGAAGGCTTTGATACCAAGGAGGAATGGAAGTGTCCATTTGCCATAGGATCTCTGCTATCACTTTGTGGTTCTTTCTTCACTCCATCCTTACTCGCTGTCCTCCACCATTATCCTCGCACTCACATGTAATCTTCTCACCCCTTCCAACGCTCCAACCAAAGCCCTTCCCATCACAAACCCTTCTTCACTGACTGAGCCTTGAAGGAGCTCTAAGAATGGGGGCACAGGCAGGGTGGGGTTTGATCTGACATCATATGTGGATTAGAATGATCAGGAATCCGGGCCACGCTGAAGGCTGTGAGGCAGATAAAGTTACACACTGAGTCCAGACCCCTAATACTTTCACCCATCAGCTGGGTGACAGCTGAGAAGCCACTAAAATCATGAAAGCCTTAGCCTTCTCACCTGAGTGAGCAGTTAGTAACATTGTGTCCTGTATTATACATTAGAGGTGGTGCTTGTGAGTATTCTATACATTTATGTACTCTCACTACTTAGTGTATGCGCTGATGTGGTGCACGGTTTGTGTTGGGCTCTTTCTAAACCTCCGCTTGAAGCAGACTAGTGCCCTTCTTCATCATTGAATGCAGGTTTCTTGGCATTCCTTTTCACTGTGGAATCTGTTTCCAGAGCCGTTGCAGCCACTGAACCAAAAGCGAGCACAAGAGTTGACCTGTTTGTCATAATACCATCGAACTACATAGTCTCCACAGTTTCCGGGTTTCAGGGCTTCCCCACATCTTGGGTCTAGGGAGAAAAGGGGGTGGAGGTTACTACATGTGATTCTCTCGCTGAAGACACCAGAGAAAACAAAAACCAAAAGCTTTATGCAGTGAAGTAGTATAAACTTTCAATTCTTTATGCATAGTAACAGCCAGTTGGTTGAGAAAACATGCATCTAAGTTATTGAAAGGAGGGTTCTATATTACCCCAAATATTCCGCCCACCACTGCTATCCATTCCTCATTTCATCTTTATGAAACTCTATTAAACTGAACATTTCCAAGAAGGTAAAAGCGAGGATCCATTAACTAATATCTCCGGTGAATCAGCTGACAGGAGAAGATAGGATTTTTAAAAACAGTCTCATGTACACGTTAGCCCAAGCTTATCATGAACCTGAAATGTTTCACTCTCCTCTTCCTAAGGGCTGGTATTACAAGGGTATACTACTGTGTCCATCACAGGACTTCTGTCTTTTACTTTACATAACACACAAGCACCAAAGGACAGTCGATATTACAGTTCTCTTTTTAAAAGACAACTAACTGTTTCAGGACTCAAGAAGACAGGGTATGACCATCTCACGTCAGTTACTATGAACTTCAGGAGTGCACTCCCTATAGGAAAGTCAAAATAATAAGTCCATATACTATTAATTTAATCAGAGCCCCCAATTTATTAAATCCCTTTTTATTGATCAACAATGCAGAGTGCCTTGATTCTTATTTTCTACCAGAAGAAATTATCCGAAGGTAGGAAAAGTCGGACAAACAGAAACCATTTGCCATGGTTTGCTCTCTTGGGGATGGTTCATACATCATAGCCAGTCTTCACTCCAACTCCACCGTTTCCTCATGTCTGGAGTGTGTCTTAGCATACTTTTAAAAACTGAGCTCTAAATCTGCTTCTGCTATGAAAACTCCTTACACCTAACAGAAAAGAACAGATTTTCACAACCCCTACCTCAAGAACTAAAGAACATGTCCTGGAACCTGTTTTCAAGTCCATCTAAGCTTCTCTTGGACCTGGATATTGTCATTTTTTTTTGTATGTGGCAAAACATACATAGTGTTTCTCTCTGTATATATAGTAACTCATAGAAGACCTGCTGCTGGATCAGAATCCGAGTTATACAACCAAGGATCAAAACCCCAAATATCTACGTTTGAGAAGAACACAGAGCAGGTGAGGCTGTGGCAAACAGGGAAAAAAATCTAAATCTAAAAGTTCAGGTTAAACTCCTTGCTGTAGCATTTCAATAACGACATTTCCTCCCCCAGACAGCTGCCTCTCGAGTTCCATGAGTCAGTCAGAACTGGCTCTGTCTTCCCTGTTAAGTTAGAGCATTTCCTCAGAGGACATTCTAGAGAGCACTATCGTGTGCCTCCCTCACATTGTGGACACAGCAGCTGTGTGACAGATGTCTCTTACCTTTGTACAAAGACTTTTCTGACTGTAAAATCAAATTGGGATTTCTGATTTCCATTCCTTCGGGGCTGATGAACAATGGCTCAAATGTGGTGGTCTCAGATGGGGTAGGGGGAGCCAAGTTACCAGCCTCAGTCAACACAGAAGGTTCAATCTCTTCATTCTGGCCTCTAGAGACATTAAACTACACACACACACACACACACACACACAAGAAAGAAGAAAAAACATAACATTATAATTTTTTGTTTCTGATAATGTCAACTCAACAAGCTAACTGATTTCTTGGAAAATGTAGAAAAGGTTTACCATGGTTGTGTCACGCCAGCTGTCCAATACTGACTATCTCAAGTTAAGCTCACAGACTCATGCCCCAGCCCTGATTACAGAAGGGTTGACTTTGCTGCCATTTCGTATTGGTTCTAGTGTATACACACTCTTTGCCTACATCTGGGCACAGATGTTCTGCTGAGAACTTCTAGGGAGAATTGCATACATGTTGAGCATGAAATATGTAAAAAGAGATGGTCTTCGTTCTTCTTTTAGCTGTTGTTATGAATAAGAAAAATCAACACTAATTTAACATTTTCTGATCTTTTTTACTCCATTTCTTAACACTACAGCTCTTGCTGAGATATTCCAAAACATCTACCCAGAACTCAATAAATTTTTAGTCAGAGAATTGGGTCAACAGACAGAGGATACAACATTTAAATGAAAGTACCGTAGCATCTCATTTGGTTGCTTACACAATCCCTGCTGAAAATCTTGCGCCTTCTGCTGTTGCTCAGAACCCAAGTAAAGCCCACTATTGTACGGCACTTAACTTACAAAAATTCCAAGAAACACTGATCTCTAAGGCACACAAGATACATAAAGTTGTTTTTCTGATACTTTTTAAACCAGGGAGTGCAGCAGACAGTGAACAGAGCCAGCTGTCATCGTTAGACAGCCTGATTATCTACTGATTTACAGCGTTTGGTTTCTGTGCACACGCATGCACACACATGCATACATACTCAAAATACCATATCGAGTGAGCACACTTTAATCCGAGTACTAATGTATGCATGTCTCTTACTGTCTTAGGCTGGAACATTCTACGCCTGGAAGGAAGGGGTTCAGTCCCCTGTTCATCAACAGGAAAGGAGAAAGACTCTGACCAGGGAAAGAAACATGGTTGTTCTTTTCCTTCCCATTTACCAAAAGCAAAGCCACTGGCAGCAGTCTATAATGGGAACAGAAGGTCTCTGAAGGGAGTGTCCCGTGCTCTAGTCAGCATGGTTTCCTTACAGCACTGCTTCTCAACCTCCATAATGCTGCAACCCTTTAATACAGCTCCTCATGCTGTGGTGAGCCCCAATCATACAATTACTTTCACTGATACTTCATAACTGCAATTTGCTACTAATATTAATTGTAATGAAAATATCTGGTATACACGCTATCTGATATTTAACCCCTAAAGGGGTTGTGACCCACAGGTTGAGAATCACTGCCTTAAAGGAATTCATTACCTCTGCTTTTGAATCTTTACAGAGCTCCAGAGGGCCTGAGAAGTTCCTCTTTTCTCCATGTAGAAATGCCTATTATTTCCTAAATCACTCGATCATCCAGGAATTTCTACAACTGTAACATTTTACCATGTTCCAGAAAAGACACAATTAACTGTCTTCTATAAAAAAATAATTTCATCAGTCTTCTGTACAATTTGAGACTATTAAACAAATGTGGGATTGTTGCAGTTGGCAATTTAAAATTTTTTCTTCCTTTTTACAGAAGCAAACATGTTTGCTGAAAGGAATTTTAGAAAATAATGGACAAGCAAAATAGAACGAAATAGAAATCAGAAGCAGTTCTACTCACAGATAATTGCTGCTGATATGTTTTCTCTACTCGATTTTTTTTCCTATGTGAGTATATTTTTAACGACAAAATGCAGGCTGGGACTGTAACTTGGTGTGTAACCTGACAGCCACTTGTCTGAAAATGAGTCAGAAAGAATCAGCATGAAATCATGAGCCTGCCCACCACTCTGTCCGTTTCTGCTCTGTCACACTGTCCAAAAGCAAATGCAGAGCTGGAGAGTTGGCTCAGGAGTTAAAAGCATTTGTTCTTGCAGAGGACCTGGGTTCAGTTCCCAGCCCCCACATGGCAGCTCACAGCCATCTACAGCTCCAGTCACATGGAGATCCAGCATCCTCTTTTGACCTCCAAGGGCTCCAGGCACTCACATGGTATGCATACATATATGCAGGCAAAACACTCATGCACATGAAATAATAAAAGAAATAACTCTGTGGTCTGGTTGGTTTTCTTTCGAGAAAAACAAGTACACTGACTGCTGTGTTCAGACTTAGCTGTTCCCAGACTTAGCTGTAGGTCACATGGTGGGTGTCGGCTCCACAGCCAACACCTTCCAGGAGCCAACACCTTCAAAGGTGCCTGTCTGGCTTTACTGGATTCCTTCTAGATGAACTATCCCTGGTGGGAACTCTTCTTGGAGGTCCATCAGCATTTACACAGTGAAAGTTATTTGTATTCCGTGGTTTCCAGAGCGCCTTGAGCTTGGGCTGCCCTTCCCCAGAATGACTGGGACTTTCACAGAGGTAAAGCATAGGGCTGTACTTAGCTTAAAGTCTCCTGTACTTAGAATGTCATTCATCATAAAGTAACACAAGGAAACTTAGAAGTCTTTTTCAAAATAGGATATACATGAAATATATATATATATCCATATTAGAAATAATGAAATGAAAAAAAAACCCTAAACTTTGGAGCTGAGGAAGTTATGTACATTCAGCACTGAGAATACACACCAAGTTTTTTGACTCTGTGTCTGCAGTCTTTCTTCTAGGTCAGTTCTTAGTACATTTAGTTGCCCTGTGTTCTATTCTGTAGGACAGAACGCCTCACACTCAAGGAGTAGTAAGACATCAGCAATAGTCAGCACTTACCCAGCAATTTCATATTCTAATAATTAGCTGTTCCATAGGTTTTGCTGAGATTTTTACTTTCTTGCCACAACGAGAGCATTAATTTTATTTTATAAACAAGTAAATTGGGATTTGGCCAATATAAACACATCTGTAGACATGACTTAGTTATGACCATTTAAGTATAATTACTTCTGATTTCAGGAAATGAACTTAACTTTGCCAACATCAGAGAAACTAAACAACAATAAGCTTGGTCTGGTGTCTCTTGACATTTTTAGTGTCCTTGATTATGGTCTTTGGATAGGGCACTTATAGTATTGCCACTATAGTAAGGTGAAGTAGCCTACAAAATTTTACTTCTATAGAACATTCAAAGAAACTGCAGGTATTGTCAAACATCTCTGTTATTTTTACTTCTCAGTCATTGGGCCTGAGTAACAAGTTAACATTGGTTGTTCTGTTACAAGCAGGTTTCAAAGAAAATTCAGCCATAGTGAATTATTTGCATATGAAATTACTTTAATTTTTAAGAATAAAAAATGACACTGTCAATAGGTAATTAATAAGCTAAGGAGAATTTAGGAAAGAGTTAAGACATAAATTATGACCATGTGGTGATATTATTAATATAGCAAATGAAGAGTTTTTGTTCCATGACATAGTGAGAGGAGAGTTGGTAGAATGGGCAGAGGGATATCAAGAACATTCTGGAGAAAACAGTACTAGTAAGTGGAAGTCATGCTCTGGACATGTCGGAGGTTTCCTGAGGGCTGACTGGCTGGCTGATGGGGCTGCGCCACAGAAGGGAAGTCTAGACGCCGGGACTGTCAGTGCTAGCCACCTGTGGAATAGCCAGAATAAGGCACACATAGGGCATCAGAAGGGTGACTGTGGCGTCCAAGAGCAGGGTCTGAATTACAGATGTTAAGTGTGGCAGCTGTCAGGATGTGGGCCACTGGAACACACAATGAGAGTGGAGAAGACAAAAAGCAAGTTAAGTAAGGATGTGGCAATTAGCTGGCCCTTGGTGGCCTTCTGCACAGGCAGGTTGGAGGCTCTACCCTGGCTTCAAGTGACAGGAACTACAGCGAGAGGGAAGAACGCTAAAGTAGGAGAGAGAATGAGAAGAGAGGGAGGGAAGGAGGAAGAAAGGGAAATGGGGGAAATGGAGGGAAAGGAGGAGTAAAAGAGACAGAAATGTGCGAAGTATAAAAAGCCAAAAGCAACAGAAAGATGAAACAGAAGACACTAGTCTAAAGGGGATAATTGTATTATGTGCAGATAGCAATAAATAGGATATTAACAGAAGAGCCGAGTAAATTCAGAAAGGGTTGCTTTAAATTTTCAAGATGAGTGGATTTGACACCTATTCATTAGAAAGTGCCTGGTGGGGGTGGAGAAGTCAAGTCCCAACTTGGACCAAGAAGAAAATATTGAAGAACATGGGTGGAGGATTGAATAGTGTCACCTCAGAGTTAAGGACAGAGGCCCGGCTTAGATTCCGAGAGGAAGCAATATATATAATTCCAGCATCAAGTCTCTGAGGATGTTCCAGTAGAAACTAGACATGTTAGCTAGAATCTGCAATCCTAACACATAAGTGGTTTAAGCAGGAGGACTGCCATAAATTTGAGGCCAGCCTAGGTACATAGTGAGCTTCAGGCCAGCTCAGATTACAAAATAAGCCCCCATCTTTAAAAATTCTCAATGGAGCCTTGTTCAGAAATGGCTTGTTTGGGTGACCTTGAGATGGACTCTGAGCACATAGAAAGGAAGGACTGGAGACAGAAGCATTGGCTAGTGCACACGATGGCACAGCAGATGCCAGGCCTGTGCTGATCTCTGCAATGTACATTGGTGCAAAGGAGTTTTGTAGACTGGCTGCTAGCATTGAAGATGTCAGGATGATATCAGCGAGAGGGTAACTCTCTTCCCTGCTTCCTCCACAACATCTCTGGCTGATAATAAAGGTACCCCTGGGGCGCATCCCACACTAGTTTGGCTATGTCAGTCATCTGGTTGCTAGGGAGACATTATGTACATAAATTCCACATCCTCCTCCTCCAGGGAAAAAGTGGTCTGGCTGTCAGTTATCTAAATTATATGCAGTTGAGAAAGAATTTTTTTCAAGAGTAGATAATATTTCACTCCTTGTTACTTCTTCAAAATTAAAAAAATTAAAGAATTCTGTTAGAAACTAGTTCAAATAGATTAACACCCATGCACAGACACTAATTATTAATTCATTTAGAATCGTGGAAAGTAACTTCACACAGGAAATGAAGATGCTTATGGAATTAATGGACCATTACTGGATATAATTATTGACCTGATAAGTTGATGTTTAATTGATTTCTCTGCCTTACTTTTATTTATACCATGAAGTTCTTAACCCAACTGTCCAAGTGAAGAAAAATAAATAAACATGAAGTGTTATCATTATTAATAGCATCAAATATTTAGGAAGCATCTACGGTAGAAAGTTTTCACTGGGTGTTTTGAAGGCCTTGGTTATTTTTCCCTCTCATTTTTTCTCTTCAATCCTGTCCTTCCACTCCCACACTCCACTCAAACCTTCCTATTTCATTATTCTCCCGTAACCCTTCATATCACTATATTCTCTCTCCCCTACATGGGAGCTCTCTCTCACGGCCCCTCACTAATTTCCAGACCTCTGGGTATTCCAAATTTGGAACACGCATATCTGCAGATTCAAAGGTCACATACACAATGAGAAAACATGTGATGTTTGTCTTTCTGAGTCTGAGTTTCCTCACTCAGAATGATAGTGTCTAACTCCATCCATTTTCCTACAAACTTCATTTTTCTTAACAGCTGAATAATATTCCACTGTGTGAATGCACCACATTTTTATAATCCTATTTATCAGTTGATGACGGAAGCATAGATGGTTTCCATTTCTTGGCTATCATGAATAGGGCAGTAATGTTCATTGAAGAGCAGGTATAGTAGGCTTGCTGACTAGTCTTATGCCAACTTGACACACAAACTAGAGTTATATGAAAGGAAGGAAACTTAATTGAGAAATTACCTCCATAAGATCGAACAGTAAGGCATTTTCTTAATTAGTGATTGATGGGGGAGGGCCCAGCCCGTTGTGGGTGTTTCCATCCCTGGGCAGGTGGTCCTGGGTTGTATAAGAAAGCAGACTGAGCAAACCATGATGATCAATCCAGTAAGCAGCACCCCCACAGTCTCTGCATCAGCTCCCGCTCCAGGTTCCTTCCCTGTTTGAGTTCTTGTCCTGATGTTCTTCAGTGATGAACAGCGTTGCAGAACTGTAAGCTGAATAAGCCCTGTCCTCTCCAGTTTGCTTTTTGGTCATGATGTTTTGTCACAGCAATAGAGACTCGACTAAGACAGTAGGATACAGAGTTCTTTATGTAGATGTCAGAGAGGGGTATAGTCGAATGTATGGTAGCTCTGTTCTGGATGTTTGAGGAACTTCTACACCAATTTCCATACTGGTCACACCAGTTCCTACTCACACCAGGAGCAAGCACATGTTCCCCTCTGCACATCCTATGTCAGCATTTGTCGTCATTTTTAAATTTAGCTGCTCTGACTAGGGTGAGATGAAATTCAAAGGTAGTTTTTATAACTAAATATTTTGAACAATTCTTAAATGTTTCTTAGCCATTTGTGTCCCATTTTTTAGAGAACTCCTTTTTTAAATTGAGTTTTTCATATTTAACTCTTTAACTCTTTGTAAGATATATGGGTGGTAAAGGTATTTTACCATTCTGTAGGCTGCCTATTACCTAAATAGAAGCTTTTAGTTTCATAAGTTCTCATTTATTAATTGTCAGTCCAGGTATAGTGGTGCACACCTTTAGTCCCAGCACTTTGGAGATCTCAGTGGTGGATCTTCAAGGGCAATTTAGTACACATGAGAGTTTCAGCACTGCCAGAACTACAGAATGAGACCTGTCTCAAAAAAACCTACCAAACAAAAAGTTTGTTAGTCTTACTTCCTCTGCTACTAGGATCCTAGGATCTTTTTGTGTTTGTAATTTTTTTAACAGTGTAATTGGTATTTTTCACTGAAGAAAAGCTGCAGATTTTTCTTTTAGGCCAATAGCTGGTATACAGCATTTATTTCTTCTATAAGCATGATTCAAATGCCTACTAGATAAAAAAACAAAACATAATTTTAAGTCGTGTACATGTAATTAAACAAAGATTAATTAGATGCAGAGTGTGGCCTCAAGGGATTTCAATCCATTAGGAAAATTAAGGCACATACCTTCATGCATACATAGTTATTAATAATAAGTTACAGGAGAAAGCATAAAGTTCCCCAAGTAGAGGGGTAGAGTATGCTGTATAATCTCAGGTAGCTCTCCGAGACTGGTCTACAATAGAAGCAGCGTAGGCTATAGCGCCGGAGGCTATAGCGGCAGAGGCTGTGTAGCAGGAACCCCTCTGCTGTCCTTACTTCTCAGCATACCTGCTCTCAGATATTTAGAGTACACCTCAGTCAGAATCAAGTCTTCTGACACAGCTCAATGAATGCTTAATGGGTTAGACACCACCAGCTTACATTTCTCACCAAAGTGTAGTAATTCATATTATTTCTCCCCTGAGAACAGATTTTTGTAGAAGATTTTTAAGGAAGAAGAAATGACAGAACTAAGTGTCTAAATGAAGAGATAAAAGGGACAACAAAGCAAGGAAAAAGACAGAAAAGAAAAAGAAATGGAGCTTCTAGGAGCGTTCACCTACTTTACAGCATGGTCTAGAAGACATTTGGGAACAATTTGAGAACCTAAAGCTTTTCATTGATTCATTTTATTTTAGATGCTTGGATATGATAGCCATACAGATAGATACTCATGCACAGAATATAACTGGGTGTTTTGAATAAAAATGCCCCACATAGGCTCATATATTTAAATACGTGGTCCTCAGTGAGTGGAACTCTTTGGGAAGAATTAGCAGGTGTGACCTTGCTTGAAGCAGTGTATCACTGGGAGTTGGCTTTGAGGGTTCAAACGCCCATCCCAGGTTCTCTCTCTCTCTCTCTCTCTCTCTCTCTCTC
>LOEQ01005699.1:20127-85522 GCA_001685075.1 Bramus lutescens
CTGCTGTGTAGTACTCCATTGTATAAATATACCACATTTTCCTTATTCATTCTTTGAGGGGGAAATGCATTTTCTTGATATTTGTTTTTTCACTATGCTTATGCATAATTGTTTGTGTGGTGTTTTATACAAGTATGTGTAGGTACCACCAGAGGCTAGACAAGGATGATAGATCTCCTGAAGCTCAAGATTCAAGTGTTTGTTGGCCAAGCAATATGGTTATCAGGAACCTAATGAAAATCAAACTCTGGGACTATACAAGAGTAGTATTTGCTATCAACTGATGATCCATCTCTACAGTCCTGATGATATATCTTTTATACTGACATGGATAGTGCAAGTGTATCTAGTCTGGCAGAAATTAAGTTCTTCTAAACAGACACTTATATCTCTCAATCTAGGTATCAGACCATTGAAACAATAGAAAATGAAAAAATAGAAAAATAGAAAAATGAAGAAAATGAAATTCATGCCCTGGCAATGCTGAAGTATTCATGGGCAGCTTGTATATGGTGGTTCTGTTGAACTTGTTCATATTGGGTTTTGTGGTCAAGTTGATGAGGACGGCTGCCCAGGTCTCTTCCTCAAGAGGGCACCAGATCTCATTACAGATGGTTGTGAGTCACCATGTAGTTGCTAGGAATTGAACTCAGGACCTCTGGAAGAGCAGACAGTGCTCTTAACCACTAAGCCACAAAGAATATCTGAGGCTGATTTACAGGTCGACAAGTTGTAGTTAAAAAACCATCACTCTTGCTTTTCTTTACAAATGAAAGGTGAGCATGGAGATTGGATGTGGCCTTTGCCTTTGCTGACAGTTTGCAGAGTGAGATCTTGGTCTGCCTGTGAGCATGAGCTTAAGTGGCAAAAACAATGGCTGTTAGGAGCCTCACAAAGAACTGAGGTGTGTGCTAAACTCTCTGAAAGATCATCATTGTCTTCTGTGACGGTCACAGGTTGACTAGGTGTCAGCATTGATGTTGTACCCTTGTCTCAGACAAGCAGTGCTTCTCACCTTCGCTTAAACTAGGGACAGGCTATGATCTTTCACTCCGGACATTAAAGTCTAGTACATATTATTCCATATGTTTGGTTTTGACATAATGGTATTCGTTAAGAACAACAATTGTCATGAAACTTGTTAAAGTGTGTGTGTGTGTATATATNTATATATATATTAGTTATAGGTCATTGTCTTTCTTATTAATTAGCATAAGGTTACTATTACAGTACAAGTTTTAATTTAATAAACATCAGTTAAAATGTTTTAAACTTACAAATTAGAAATTATAATGCTAGAAGAGTGGTGTGGAGCTTCCCAAGTGTTCCATCCAGGAAGCATGCATTGTGTGTTATGCTACATGGCAGACAATACCTTTTCAAATCGTACATGGTACAAGATAAAAGGGGAAGGTGTGGCTGTCAGAGAGCTCTAATGACACTGGATCTGATGAGCTCAGAAGTGAGAACTATCACCTGCTAGATGTCTTCTGACCTCGAAATACATGTACTGCATCCTCTCTGTCCTCTACACATAACTTCCTCCCCTCCCACTCTCTCATAAACAATATACTATTAAGTAAGTAAATATTAAAACTCTTTATAAAAATAGGAAAGGTGATGCTTATCAAATGGTTCTTAAGTAACGTGACAATATAAATAAACACAGTTCACAGACATTGTGTAGATCTGATTTTAAACAATAATTTTATTGACCAAGAGATCTGAGAGGTTTAGGAAAAATTTACAGAAGAGCTGGATATTTGATGATATAAGAAACTATTTGTAGAAGGACACTAAAAAAAAATCCCACACTAGCTCAGAATTGAGTATAATAAAATCATTTAGGGGTAAACTCACAGATCACAATCCTCTGCTCCAATGGGGAACAGCAACTGAATCCAGCAGCCGGGAAAGAGGCCGGATGTGTGGTTTACATTGGCATATATAGTAAAGAGGCCATGCCCAAGTGGGAGGGTAGCTTAAACGCTACTAGCGGTAGGAATCCCTACAGCAACTATTATTGATTTTATTATGGATTTCATAAGTGTTTTTTTTATCTAGACACAAACAAGGAAATTTCTCTTTAAAATACAGTGGCATCAATAAAATACTTTAAAAGTTAATAGATATTGATGCAGAAGGAAGGCAGATGATGGACACTGGGCCAGATCTTGGTAATGTTGGGAAAGGAATAACAGGGACAAGCAGGTTGACTAACTCATTCTAATCTGTGATTTTTGAAAATGAATAAATTATTTATGGCAGATCCATGATTTTATTAGAAATGTCAAAGCTTTAATTTATAATACTAATGACAAAGTACAACCTGCATAATGACGTTTTCAAATGAGCACAATGTAGTAAACGTAGGAAGATAAAGGATAGAAATTTGAAATGTCTTTCATGTGGGAAAAGGGAAAGCTACCTGTGATTAAAAGGAACCAACTTTAGTTCTTAACATGCACACACCTTTTATAGCTTGTGAGTCCTTCTTTCGTCTTAGCGTCTTCAGGAATCTCCATAGCTCTGATCCTGCAGAAACACCTTTGTGCCTTAGCAGAGTGGAAAATCCTCCACCTTCCGTGCTTTTGTCCACTCGGACTAGTTTCTGGATTTAGCATCTGATGGCTTTCTGAGGCTTGGTAAGGGACACTGATCTTTATAATGAGTTTGTCAATATGCAAACTGAAATGATGAGTCCCTCCTTAGGACAGTAACATTGTTACTTGAAAAACTGTCTGTCAAATTCTTAGCTATAACTGAACCCTGTGCTGTTACAGTCCACAAATTTGTTCTGTATTTCAGGTCTTTAGGTTTTTTAAATTGTTTTTGTCAATCTTTATATATGTCATAGATTTATTTTTGTCATTCAACTCTTTTAACCTTCAATGTAAAGTATATACATACAGTAAGAAAAATTAGCACATGTTGTGTACATAAAAAGGAAAGCTTTTAATGGTCACAAAATAAAACTATACGCAATAAGAACAATTATCAAGTAAGAATTATACTCACAATGTTCAGTTCATTTGTATTTGGCACATTTGGAGAAAATACTCTGTTATCTATCCTATCTTGGTGAGTCCAAAGATTTGTACCTAATTCACTTTCTATCATAACTTGTTTTACCAATGTAAAAACATCTTTTTTAGACTTCTGGCTGCCTGGGCAGTCATACAACAGAGAGGAACTGGAACCATGTTTCAGCTGGTAAGAGCCCTTGCTCCTGTTCCAGGAGACCCGAATTAACACGGCAGCCCAGCTCCAACCCTAGAGGATCAAACATTTCCTGTAGTCATTTGCAGGCACCAGGCGTGCATCTGGTATGCTGACATACATGAAGCACAACACCCATGACACATACAACATTAATATCCATAGAGAAAAAAATCCACACAAAGAAAAAGCATCCAGGACAGCCAGGGATACACAGAGAAATTCTGTCTCAACAACAAAGTAAAAACAAACCAAACCAAGCAAAACAAAAGAAACCCTAAAAAGCTTTTTAGATAGCAGGACAGTGGATCTGGGAGGAGATAGGGGAGAAAAAGTGAATAGAATCAATAAAAAGTGTTTTTGAAAGTTAGCAGTGATAGTCTCAATAAAAGCACAGTGACAACTCTGACAGTAAAGTGGCTTAAGTTTATATTTCTCCCCATTTGTGGTTATTTATATGACTATAGTAATTGAAAGATTCTTAAATTCACAAATGACTGAGGATCGATCGTTAAGCAAGTAACAGTGTATTAATATTCTGGCTCACTGTGATAAGAATGTAGGGAAATTATATTGAAGCTGTGTGACTTTCCATATTTACAAGATTTAAAATTTCAGTGGAAGTTTTTTAGTTGAGTGATTCTTGGATATCTGAATGGGTGATTTTCTATGGTGAAGCCTGTCTCTGGTGAACCTATGTACTCCTGAATTCTAATACTTACTAATCTATTGGAAAACCCCCAAACAGAAGTAAAAAGCAGAAAGAAAATTATGAATTCCTGTAGAAAACTTCACTGCAAAAGCAGAAAAATGGAATTTGTTTATAGCTGTGCCTGGGTGTCGCGAATGACATCGAGCAGCAGCAATGTTCGCGCCTGTTATTCGCATGTCTCGGTTTTAAAGACAGAGGCAGTGTTGTCAACTATGTCCACTTTGCCTGTTTGCCATTTTCCTTCAGATAAACCTCTCGAAAAATTCTCAGTGCCATCTTGCTTTGAATTTAGTACTGCTCCTTTCTTTCTTTCAATCATTTTCTGTTATGTCTCAGCGCTAGTAATTTAAAAGATGCGTTTCAGAGTTCAAAGCATTCTTAGTTTACATATGCAGATCTTCCTGGATTATTTCTAAATCCAAATGAATAGCATTGCTTTAAAAGCGCAACTATTCTTTTACACGCTGTTTAATTTTCAATTGCATTCTGAACCTAATTTAACTTTAAATTTACCTTTAAGCAATTAAGCAAATGAGATTAGAGGGAAAAGAATTGAAGTTCCTGGTCTCTTTATTTTGATGCAGAATCTGATTTCAAATTGGTTTGTTTACTTAGCTCAGTGTGAATGCCATCGCTTTCTGAAACAATCCTCCCAGCACTTATGTTTTATTAAACCTTTTTAATCTTCTCTCTAACAATTTGTAATTTGTTTTCATTTGTCTCTTTTGTAAAAGGCATTTCTTTACTCTCTTCTCGTATACTGTGTTTCCTTAGTGGCCATCTGCGCATGGTCAGCTTTCCCTTTCTGTAGGAGCTTCAATAATTTGAGCGCATCACATTTGTCACCGTGCAATCTTGAACAGGTTCATGAACAGTCTAGTCACTGATGACCTTAATGCAATATTCAGAGACCTCATATACCATTGACAGTTGGACACACCTGCCCATGGGATTGCTCAAGACATGGTCTGAATCACAAATTACTGCTTGAAGGCTAGCTCAGATACCTCTAGAAATTATCATCTTCTTCTCACGTATTTTGGTCAAGCGCACCTAAATATTCCTGTCAAAAAACATAAGCCAAGTTTCATAGAAAAAAGGTGTGGAAGTAAACGGGGTTTTGTGTGACAAATAGTATTCAAAACATTGATAAATGAAATAAAGGATTCAAAGAAATATAAAATGCCCAGCCACGTCCCCAGGTACACTGCCTGCATGAGAACATTTCTGTATCCCAGTTACAGGTTTGAATAATCTGAACTCTGTTCTCCACGGGGCCAATGAATAGCATAGAGAGTGGTTCCATCCTATTTTTTGGATGATGTCCAACAGATGATGTCTGGCACATCACCCCACCCCCTATCACAGCTTCTCTTGACACTTGACTTGCAGCTTCTTCTCTTTAGCAGGGATGTGAAGCCCAGACCACAGCAGTCATAGTCCTGAGCAGGAGATTCCTTGAAAGTGCATCTAAAGAATTTAGCGCAGAGCAATTCTAAGGACTTGCTGTGCCTGTCATCCAAGTGTTTAGATGCTTAGAACCTGCCTCTGTCAGCAAAGACAGTTTCTGGTCTTTTGCTTCTCACTTACGTTTTTCCAAAGCACAGACACTTCTTAATATGCTCTGTGCTACTTCATCACTTTTGATAGCTACACCCTCTCACAGAAATGTCTTGATCATTTTTAAGTGTTTTTTTTTTGGCAATGTCTATAGTACCTGAAACTGCCTGATAAGCCATGGTCAGCACCTGAAAAAGGAATACTCTGCTCCTGAAAGGCTGGCTCTTACTAATGCTGTCCCTTTCCCTCACCCTTGCCTGCCTTTTCTGAATTTATCCATAATATAATATTAGTTAATAAGTAATGTTTAGATCTATTCATTTTACAAAGCCATTACAGCACATAGTTATTGAGAAAATAGAAAATGGAGCACACATCTTATTTACCTATGGTGTACAATTTACCTGCTTTTTTCCAGTGTCACCACAACATATCTACAAGGGCTAATAAGTAGCCTGAGCAAATGGGCCAATCAGCTTACAGAGATCTCTGTGTGATTTTCTTTGGGTCTAAACAGCTGTGGGAACCGGGCAGAACAGAAATCCCCAACAGGCAGGCCCCTTCATATTACAAATAGTAAAAGCGGAAAATAAAGATTTGTTTGAGATTTTTTTTTTATTCCAGTGTTAGGTTAAAGTAGAGGTCAAGTGTCTCTCCCCTTCTATCCACCTTTTTGGTGTTGGCATGAGTTTCATGGCTAAATAGAAGACAAGAGCTGTGCATAATTAAGTAGTCCTCATCAATGTGAGACAGCCGATCATTGTTCTATCATTGCATGGGCTCTGCTATCTCCTGGAAGAAAATCTGACAAGTTCTAAGAACTGTGTGACATCTCTTTGCAACAAATAAGCTTTTCACCTGACTGTCACAATGCTTTAGCCTTTTCCTGTTCCAGCATACAATTCCTGAAGGAAATTCTAAATTCTTGGGTCCCATTGTTCTGGTCAATATCTATCTAACCAGGAGGGGCAAGCATCTTTTTTAGAATATCCTAATGCCTACCAAGGCAGGTACACTTGTGGGTGTCTCCAAAAATGTTCAATTAGGTATGATGTTTAGATGTGTTGTTTTTGATTTTCCTTCTTATACAGAAAGACATAATTTCATTTAATATAAAAGACTTTCATTTGGTAGGCACACTCTGCACTTTCTCCTCACTTCTGTCTATGGTACTTGGTAAACACCTCTCACCTGGTATGATGCTGCCTTTCATTTGTCGCTGCTGTACCATTTACCCCATGTCTTGATTAGTGAATAATCCACTAGATTTCTTATTGATGTGGTGAGGATTATCCAAGCAAAGCTGGGGTAAGAAAATCTACTTCCTGTAAGTCTTCCCTGAGGCAGTTCCAGTCTCTCCTGCCTATATTGCCGCAAAAGTGCACACACACACACACACACACACACACACACACACACACACACACGACACGTGATAGCATGTGCAGTTGGAAAAGAGGTGTCTGTTTTCCCAGCTGACAGCTTTTTCCCTCTGGTTGATGAGTATAAACTGAATACCAGTTAATGACCCAAAATGTAAAGAATACCTGATAATGCTTGGTGAAATCATGAATAGTTAATAGATACATTTGTAAAAATATACCTACTACAACCATTAATGTTTCCTCCAAGTCTATCTTTTGATAAATCATCAAACATATAATAATTGGTATTGATAACCTTAAGCCAGGTCTGTGCTGATAACTAGAAATTTCATGATTATGTTAATGAAAATTCACCAGATGATAAGCAAAATGATCTAGCACCAGCACTGTATGGAGGGCTGTGACATGATTGCCAGGTTCCATGTCTCTGAAAATAAGTTTGCCCGGAGACATGTAGATTGTAACACATAAGGAGAGAGTTTATTAAGGAAGAGAAAAATCTTCCAAGTTTGGAAATGGGCTGGATCTTGGGAAAAAAAATCAACCCCCAGAAATTATAGGAGTTTTGACTGTTCAAGGCCATTGAAATATTATAGATTTATTTGTACATACTTTGTTTTCTTACATATGGTTTCCAGTGAGGGGGCAGAGGGTTCAGTCTTCCTCTGCCATTGGTGTTTTATATCTTGATATCTCTGCAATCTCCTTCTCCACCATGTTCTACCTCACAAGTTTATTCTATTTAACATCCTTTATTGTCTAATTCTGTGTTCAAAAATCCTGATTGCTATCAGATAAAACCTTTGTAGTATGTTTACACAACAGACTAATAGGTACCACAAACCCAAAAGCTAAGAATGTCGACTGTTAGAATCTGAAACCTGCTTTGATTGAACCTAATCTTCTGACACTCCCAACAGTTTGCTTGGTAAAATATATTGATTTGTGAAATTATCTTTTTTTGTCAATAAAATACTATGTGATTTTTTTTCCCACAGTGGAACAAGCCATTCAAGGCACTCTGAATTTAGGTTCCTTTGGCCATGGTCACTCATATTTGGTTCATAATAAATCATTGCATACTATATCTTCTATCAATAAAGGGCTACCTAACTATTAGAGAATAGTTAAAAACCACTTTTAGAAATTTCTGGATGGATCCCCGCCCCTGTCACTTCAGGAGTTGAGATGAGAAAACAAAAATCACTCTTTTGCTATTGTTCTCATCATCCGTAAACAATGACAATAAAAGAATACACCTCTTCTGTTGCTCTAAAGTTTTTATTTATTGAAAACGTCATTGAAAATTTATCATGCATCCAAACCTAAAAGCGTATATATCCTCATACGGTCAATTCATTTTTTTTCTATTACTAATTAGCAACACTAAAGGAGCCAACTGCACATCAATGCAGCCATAAACAACTGATCATGTAAAATAAGCAGTCTCGTTAGACAGAGTCCAGAGAAGCAGGCTTGATAGGATTTCCAAGTGAGAAAAAGCAATAAACCCCAAACCAATAGCACAATGTCTTCAAATACGTTATGCAAATAACCTTTGGCTGTCTTAAGCAGGTTATTATGTATTGCTGTATAACAAGCTAAATTTCCCAATTGCTGGTTAAAACCTTCATCTAGTGAAGATGTGGGTCATGAATTTAGGCAGGTTATTGGTTGGTTGTTTCTCCCTCCCTTCATTTTGTTAATTATAGCAAGTTGGTGGCTGGTTAGAGGTGCACTAAAACTTTGCTTTCGTGTATGCGTGTCTTGTAGAGAATCTGGAGCCTCTGTCTTTCTCCGCGTCTCTGCCAACTCTGCTTCTCTCCTTTCACTCTGCATCCGCCTCTCTTTTCATCAGAAACTTGGACTACCCGTAATGGTTTTCTTACAGAGGCCATCATAATCACAAGGAGGTGTCTCTTGCGAGTTGTTGAAAGTGGAAACCATCTGTGTAGTCACTTTTATCGCTCCTGATTTTATCACTCCTGATTGACTGGTTCCGTTAATTTTAGAGCTGGGACTCTTGTACCTGGCAGAACACGATGCTGGAGACAGCTGCTTACTTCATGTTATCTGGGATGCGAGAAGAAGGGTATGGAGACCCAATATCCCAACCAGGGTTCATCAACAAAAAGTCACTCTCCAAAAAGATACTGTATCCTGATGATTAAAATAGCAGCCACAGACTAGGAATTAACTCTGGAGCGCATGACTTTTGGAGACCCTTTCACATATAAACCATAGCAATTATGAGTAGAACTCTGATAATATTATGATTGTAAAATATTCTTAGAGGTATCTCAAATAGACATTAAGAACATTATATTGGACAGTAGGGGAAAGACAACATACTCTGCTATTTTATGGAGAGCAGGGATACTACAGGATATACTTGTGTGTTGATTCTGAATATTTAATACATTTGTAACTGTGTGTATGTGTGTGTGAGCATGTGTGTATGGAATTGCTGAAGGAATTTTCCTTTCTTCATTAAATTATCATGACAGAACTGGCAAAACTTGTTTGAAAATAATTGAGAGAATGTTGCTTATCTCAGTTTTGATTACAGATATTCTGTTTTAGGAGAGGCCACAGTCTCCATTTCTGCAGTGACAGCAAACTTAAAGTCTGTGTATATGCCTTCCATATTTATTCTCAAAATTGCTTTCAAGTGCTCCTTTTTTGCATTCACATATAAGTTTGTGATCCACAGTCTACGGAGAGAATCTTTTGGGCTTGGGGTAGGAGCTGCATTGGTCCCGAGGGTGCAATCGCTGAGGAATGTACTCAGCAATACTTATGAGCAGAAGAATATTTCGTATTCATTTCAGTTTCCCTTGCTATGCCTCAGCAATATCTCGTATATTTTTAGTGTACAGCTGGTACATTTACTTCCTGGTATTTTGTAACTTTGTTGCTATGATGAACGATTGTTCTTCTAACCTCCTTCTCTAACGCTCATCACTGTTATTTGCAGAAACAGTTTGCATTTATAGTGCTCTATAAAACTAAGACCTTGCCAACAATGCTTATTGAAGTTTTGTTGTGTATTCCATGGCATTTCCTGTGTTCTTGTGTATCACTAGCAAGTTAGTAGTTATGAAATGGCCTATTTTTCTTATCTTAAACACTCATTTGATATGGATGAAACTGCTTTTGATCTCTGACAGCTGTATGCTTTTCGTACTTCTATCTTTTAATTCTCAATCTGTTATGTTCTTTGATATAAGCTCTGTCTCTCCCTTTTAGCATCTAATGATATCTTGCTTTTCTGCCAATAGAAACATATAGCCCATAAACAGGATCACTGATTCACTCAAACTTAATGTTGCTTTTAATATGTTCAAGTCTGAAATTTGTCTCTTATTTTACCAAACCAAAACCTTATGTTTTCCTAGTACCTCTGGTTTTCAATTTCTGCCTCACTTTTTACTAAATTAGCACAGTCAATGTCATTTTTCTTTCTCTGCATATAACTTACATAAATTATTTTGATTCTTTTATTTAATATCTGTGGAGAATTGATAAATGTTTCTATAAAGGGTATGATGGTACAGAGTTTAAACATTGGAGCATCTGCTTGTGTTTCCACTGATCAACTCTGTGGCTGTTGTATCAGAATGTCTCGTGAGAAGATAAGCTCAAATCCTGCTACCTCTTCCAGGTAAAAATTTTTGATCAGGTTACAGAGCAGCTTGTTCTAAGAACCTTGCTTCCTCTAATGTATTACCATCTACTAATGAATCATAATGGCTTAATTTGAGTTACATATACAAATTATGCTTCCTTATGGCTGTTTTCTCTCCCACCTTATTTGGACCAATATTGTTATGCTTGTGATATCTATATAATGTAA
Source organism: Bramus lutescens (assembly GCA_001685075.1). Taxonomy (NCBI): domain Eukaryota; kingdom Metazoa; phylum Chordata; class Mammalia; order Rodentia; family Cricetidae; genus Bramus; species Bramus lutescens. The sequence goes on from LOEQ01005699.1 coordinate 30,860, forward strand.
ACTTCAAAATATGGTGTTGTAAGTATTGGCTTACATCACATTATGTATTTTAAGTAAGATAATGAAAATATGACAAAAGTATAAACTATACTAATTTCCATCAAAGATCACGTATATTCTGATTAACTTTCACCCTAAAAGGTTTCTTTATAATATGTTTTGCATGTTGACTAACAATTTTTTTCATATTTCTTAGACTTTATGTTGGTTCTCTTGGTTATGGAATTCTCCACTGGTGACTCTTTTCAGTGGCCAGTTTAGGAGCACATCATTTCCTGTGTTATTTTAGAGATGTCAGATATCAATCATGTTTTATATGATTACTAACCTACTTCTGCTAAGACTTCTCTGTCTCACACTTCACAAACTCTATTGTGTGTGTGAGTGATTTCTTCATTTTAATTTTATTTGAATCAGTTGGTTTTTTCTATCTCCAGCTGAAACATTACGGTGAGATGTTTCATCTTTCCACCTCTCCTCTCCTCAGATTTCTCCTTCTCTCCTCGGTTGTTTCATGATATTGCTGTGATTTATATTTTTCGAAAGTTGTGGAAGCACCGTTGGATTTTACCTAAACTTTTTTCCTGTTTCTGAGATTTATTTAGTGCTAACATTAAAGTTTAGTGATTCAAATTCGTGCTAAACTCCCCTAAACCTAATATGTTTCCCCATCATTTTCATCTGATTCTTTTTAATGAAGTGTACACCTTTAGAGGCAGCTGGATGAATCCTTGTGATTTGCTGCCCTTTGATTTCTTGGATATGTTTTTCGCACTTTGAAATAGATGTGCTTCTCCTTCCCTTCTGAATTCCACCTCTGTTAAGAAAGACAGTGTCTGTGCACTTTATTTTTATGACGATCAATCATTCTTTCTTGTTTGCTTTTACAATTTGGGATCATGAGCATTTCAGTGAATAAATTCTGAATTCTGACTTCCTCTCTGTAGGTTGTCTCATTTAGTTACTTGTCTAAAGCATTGCAAAGACTTTCTTTTTTCTCCCTTCCTTTCTTTCATTAATTCTTTCTTTTTGATTATTTTATTTTATTGTTTTATGTGTCCAGGAGTTTTGTTTGTATGTATGCATGAGCAACACATTTGTGCAATACCCTCAGAAGTCATAAGAGGGCATCAGATCCCTTGGGATTGGATTTACACATCATTGTCAGCCACTGTATATGTGCTGAGAATCAACCCAGGCCCTCTGAAACAACAGCCAATACTCTTAAAAACTGAGATATTGCTTCTAACCCACAAAGATTTTTTTCACTGCAATGGGAGTCTGATTATTTCTCTACTCATTCAGTTTTTTTTTTTGAGAGTTTATAAATGCCATACCACTGTCTGCCCATTAATGCCTTCTCTGCACATGCAGTCAGACTTCCCTTATCAGGGACCTTTGGATGTGTAGGCCCTTACAGTTTCAGCTAGGGATATAAATCAAGAATGTAGATAGCATACCAAGTCCACTGTATTCACCTAGCTCTTGGTCTAGCTCCTACGATATCTACACTGTTTCTTAAGTCAGGTGCTAATTCACTAGGACCTCCACTGCCAGCTGATTGGATATGCATTTTCAAATCTGCTCAGATAAAGTCCTCTGGGACAATGTTCAGACCCTAGGTTGGCCAGCTCTCCTTGGGTGGGAAAATTTGATTTCTCTGGTCTCTGTCAGCATGCGTGCACAACTGACGCAGAGCCCAGAGGAGAATGGGGCTGTTCCCAAGCAAACCCCAGAACTCTCCATGGAGTAGAGCATTTCCTCACTGCATGGTGCCAGACCAACTCCAAACTCAGTCTGCTGACCGAGTGTCCAATTTTGTCACAGGGTTTTGAGGTAAAGTTTTGCTAAACTCCTCATGCCCTATGTAAGAACAAAAATTTAAAATGAATGCTTATGTAGATAGCCAAAGACATTTAGACACCTTTTCAAATCCACCGCTCAATAATAGGAGCCAGCTTTGTGCCCACAAACCAACAGAGTGAAAACTAGAAGAAACATAACCAAAGCCTCTTAAGGAAAACAAAACAAAGCTAACAAAATGGGTTTGTAATGAAAAGCAAAGAATGAAACTGGAAATTTGCGCACCATCGTTGCTCACAATTTCCTAAGCTTGTGAATTTCACATAAACCAACACCCTCATATAACTCATAGGAATAATTAAATGTGTATGAAAGCTACACAGTTTATAAAATGTTACTTTAGTATTCATATTATTGACATGATAGCATTCAGTTCTAGCCTGTGCATATCTGTCTCAGGATATTAATATTTCTGTTCCTCAAGATATATCTATCACTAGTTCTCCTTTGTTCTTCTTGACACACTTTCTCATTACCAAGTCAAAAGCTGTGCAATGCCAGGTTAGTCCAATATATGAGTCTTCACCTATGAAAGTTGCTACACAGCTTTCTTGTTTTGTAATTACTGCAGAAATCAATATAACAGGGAACTGAGAGACGGCTTGGGGTTAAGATAACCAGCTGCTCTTCCAGAGGAGCCAGGTTTGAATCTCAGCATACATTGCAGCTCACAGTCCTCTGTAACTCCAGTTTGAGGGGTTCTATGCTATCTGTACTATTCATACTATTATGGCTTCATAAACAGTGTCTTCACAGACATGCACGAGGGAAAATACCCATACGTAAAGACAAAAGTGAGAATTCTCTGATGTAAAGAATTGATTTGGTGCCAATTTATTATGACCAAACAAACAATACTTTCAAATTTTGTTGAGGGTTCAGACAAATACCACAAGGCCACAAATGCAGAGTCACACCACGGATGAGGGAACAATGGCAGTTCCACTTGGTTTGAGGTAAGTCTTAAAGAGTTAATTGGGATTTTTCAGGCAGTTTGGCAAAACCAGAACTCCAATGTCAGTGTGTAATAGTTGTAAGTGTGGGAGGACCATTGTCAGGCTGTGGGTGGAGATCTCATTAAGAGGGACAATGCATTTAATTCATACTTTGGGAAAAAGTATAAGGCAAGGTCATAGGCAGAGAGATTCATAGGAAAATGGCCAATAATATATGTAGTCATTGGGTTGTGGTACTGATCCTAACAAAAACAAGGTTCATAAGAAAGAGGATATTTTTCTTTTTAAATATTCAGGTATCAGTGTCATTTGTGGAGACAGAAAGAACAAACGTGGAGGTGAACCTGGAGGATAGGATCAAGGAAGCTGATTTTTGTTTTGATCAAGTTTCTGAGTCACTCTGTGGGTCTAGATCCAGAGAAAAAGTGGAACGTAATGGACAGGAACTGAGTAGAGCAGCAAGATGAGGGAATCTCTGTTCCATGCTGCAATAGATGAAAATCTTAGCACAATACCCAACAGGAGAAGAAAAACAGCTCATCTACTTTGTTGAGAAGAGCCTGCAGGCTTATTGTATGTCCTAAGAAGTATGAAACCAGTAATGGCAGGTTTTAATGTGATTGTTTCTGGGACTTGATGGAATTATGAGCCTGGGAATAGGCAGTGTGTTGAGAACACTCTGTTCTAAGGGTGCTGGATAGGTCACAGTTCCAAAGTGGGGTCATTCGTGTAGCTTTCTTCTTCTTTTTTATTACTTAAAGCAATGTTTACATATAAATATATTTGATCATATTCTTTCCCTCCCACAAGGCTTCCAAGATCCTCTCCATCTCCCTACCAGCCCAATTTTAAATTATTTCTCAAAACACTAATACTACTGCCAAAGCCCCCCAAACCAAGAAAACAAAATAAAATGTCAAAACAAAACAAGGTAGCCAAACCAACCCCCCCACTAAACCATAAACAAATAAAAGAACATACAAAAGCACCTGAGGGGTCCATTATATGTTTGTCAACTACACCTGAATATGAGGCCTATCCTGGAATGATTGACATACCCAGTATAATACCATTGGAGAAAACTGATTTTCCCTTTATCAGCAGTTATAAATGACAGTTTAGCGATTAAACTTTACTATAATGGCCGCATTCACTCATTCATTCATTCATTATCTTTTTATTATATAACAAAACAATAAATAAGATAAAACAAAAACTATCACATTGAATTTGAACAAAGCAATCAACAGAAGGGAGAGACTCCATGAGTAGGCACAGAACCAGAGACCCGCTCGCTTGCACATTCAGGAATCCCATAAAAACCCTAAAGTGGAAGCCCTAATATATACACAGAAGATCTGGGGGAGACCTGTGCAGGCCCTGTGCATCCTGTTTTAGTATCTGTGAGCTCATATGAGCTTTTGCTCATGTTGAGTTAGAGGGCCTTGTTTTCTTGGTGTCCTCCATTCTCTCTGGTTCTTATACTCTTTCCCCCTCCACTTCTGCAAGTCTCTCCGAGCTCTGAGGGGAGGGATTTGAAGGAGATATCCATTTAGGGTACAGTATTTCAAGGTGTCTCACTCTGCAGAGTGCCTGGTGTTTGGTCTCTATATTCTTCCCATCTGCTACAGGAGGATTCTTCTCTGATGACAGCCATCGCTGACTTTGATGCATTCTCATAAATCTATGAACGGCATTGTGGAGAGGCTCAGTTTTCAGAGTCCAGTGGTAATAATTTTAGGAATCCCAGGCAAGTGATCTCCTGCTCAACTGTGACTCTTACGCACATGAGTTATTTGTCTTTGATTGTTCATTTTAATGGCTGTAAAAGCAAACTGGTACAGTAAAAGTGAGAAAAGTCTTGCTATTCACTCTGAAAATTTCAGGCTAGGTCGAGGTTGATCTATAAATGATTAGGAGGGTCAGCTGATGACATTTGGGTGTTTTCCTGCCTCCAAATTATACTGAGTGATAGCCAACCAGGAATTGAGCTCACAGACTTTTTCAGAAGTGTCATCTCTCATGCTAAGTTGTGTGCTGCACAATGATGCAGAGAGTGTAAACGATGTGCACTAAATAAAGGGAAGGGAATTAAAGAAAAGCAATACATTTATTTTAAAACCACATTTCCTGGACTACTTCAAGCCACTGACCCACTGTAGCGGGACTGGGGGTATTGCTTTCCCCGGAAAGCATCAGCATATTTTCCTTTGTGCCTTTGGCTGGTAACTTTGTCACTCTTCTCTGCCTCAGCAGCTGTCTAGGATCCTCCTCTCCACTGTCTCTGTTCTTCACTTTAATATAGATTGGAGATGCTCTAGGTCAGTGCTTCTCAACCTTCCTAATGGGGTAACCCTTTGTTATGGTTCTTCATGTTAGAGAACTTCCAGTCATAAACTTATCTTCATTGCTACAACATAACTGTAATTTTGCTACAGTTATAAATTGTAGTGTAAGTAATATCTAGTGTTTGAATAAAACCTAAGAAAAATTATTTTGCTGAGATATAATTGACACTTCTGGCATTAACTGGCTAAATACATAATTCTTTTTGTATATTCAAAGACTCGCAATAGCATTCTTTTGTAATATTAAAGGGTTTCTATCAACAAGTTACAAATTTAATACTAAGGGGAAAAACGTGCTACTAAGCAGTCACTGGCCAGTTCCCAGAAGTCCACGCTTGAGAAATTTCCTTGAGACAAAGCATGGAAAATTCCAGAGTTCCACAAAGAGCTGGCCTCAACAGTGTTACCTTTCATCCTGGAGTGTCTTTCATTCAGATCTTCCCCAGAATAGAAGGTTTGTTCAGTATGAAATGGATGCAATTGGGAGAAAGAAGTTTCTTCTTAGTATTAATTATAAAGCTCTGATTATAACAATGTTTTGGCGTGAAAGATGTATGTGTTAAAACACCTTAAAATGCATGAGAAAGCATGTCAACGCTGCTGAATTTTATTAAGGAGTTGACTTCAATGAAGTATTGCTCTGTTCATGTTTTGTAGGCATTTTGGTTCATATCAGATGATGGAGAAAGCTATGTATCTTTAACTATTACAAGGTTAAAATACACTGTAGAAAGATAGGAAGGCTGTGCTTTTTAAAATGGGGATTACTATAGCAAGATCAATCAAGTATGTTTTTCAGCAACTAGACTATAATTGTAAGGCTCCTGGTAGTTCACTTATACTTCAGGTTTTTTTTTTTTAAAGAAAAATTAGATATTCAAATTTATATAGTGTTGTAAGTGTTCAAATGAAAGGTGTGGGAACAGCAAGAACTTCGAGTAAGACTCAAATATATGTGTGAAAATTTAATTCAGTTAAATATTTTAGGGGGTTTATTTTAAAGGGTAGTATGTTTAAGCAGAGACTGCATGGCTTGAATATATACTGGTATGAGACTCGTCTAAATGTTTGCCTCTGGGTGGATTTGAGACACAGGACTGTGCCCCTTACAGTGAACATGGTTCTCAGAAGCCATTTTGACAGAATGAAGTCCTTGTTTTGTCAAGACAAAAAAAAAAAGAGAAAGATATGACTTTTTTCTACAACAACAAGGTAATTTTAATCCACAATAAAAGAGATACTTGAAAAACAAGAATCATTTACAAAATGGGGCCTATTTCTGTTCACAGTTTTATGAACCCTCAGATAGAAAAGTATGTAGATGAGCCAATTACCAGGATTTGTTTTTCTTATTTGTTTTGTTTGTGATGGTTGATAACCATTAGATAAAAGGGCGAAAATGAAGAAAGTCTGTTAGTAAAGACTTAAGTCACATATTTTGCTTTTCAGGATCATGCCTTAATGTGCTTTTGTTTTTAACTGGAGTGCTGTTCAAAATTTTTCAAAAGGGCTTGAGAGTATCACAAACATTTGGTCTGGTTGTAAAAATATATGTGTATGGTACTTTGAAATGTAAAAATTAATACAAGCCTATAAACTGATAACCTAATTGTTATTACTCAAATCCAAGAAACATTTTATGCACAACAGACATTTCTGTAGACAATAGTACCCTAGTCAACTGAGTTCTATGAGTTTCAGGGTAATTCATTTTATCCTGTTAGCCTTCACAATGAAGGACAGTTTCCTCATGTTACCTTCACAAGCTCAGATGGCTAGCAACTTCCAGAACTGCAGTTAACCATTCAAATTCCATTCATGTCACTATCCGTCTCCACTGGCAATGCCTCCTGACAATATATTAAATATAAAATAATTACAGATGGTGACAACAAAATCTTTAAATTATTATAGTTTACTTTGTCACATTGAAAATACAGAATGATTCTGGAGACCGCACGAGAGGTATGCTTTGTGGTATCTACCATTTCAGAGAATGAAACCTAAATGTTTCTACCTTGAAAGAAAAATAAAGCAAAAATACTTTGGGCAAGTTAATAACATCTTTGCTATACTCTTAGCAAAAATTAATTGTATTTCAAGTAAGTAGAAAATTATATTTATTTTTTCATCATATTATCCATGGAGGAAGATTATAAAATTTGCACAACAAAGTTCAGAGCTGTAGTACTGTATTTTTGAACCAAACTAGATGATGGGTGCTTTGAAATTAGTACTTTCTGCTTTCTGTACACTTGATTTTGTTTTCAGATAAGCATGTGAGGAAGGCTTGTGAGATGCTATTCAGTGACTTACATGCCAGGGCCTGTGGTCACACTCAGGGCATCCATTCAGAATAAAAATGAACAAACAATTCAAGCATTTATGTGTGAAGATGGAAGTAATAATAGTGTTACTAAGAATAGTCAAAGAAATGTCACTTTGTAACATAGAGTTCTTACTATAGAAAATTACTGACATATAGTTCAACACAAATTATATTTAAATATAGCTAACACTTGAAATAACTCATGTCAAATAATTACTCTTTGGTAATGTCTAACAGCTTTAGTTAGATCTTTTGATGTGGAAACTTAAAAAAAATTATCAGTTTTTTTTGACAGTATCTTAAGAACAGTGTTCCTAATCACACTCCTTTTGAAGCTTCATCCTTTTGAAGCTACTTAGTTACAAAGTCTCACGAAGTTTAATATTTAAGGGGCCAGGGAACAGTCTCAGCAGAGAAGTGGGTCTGGAATCTGGGATGTCTGGAGGGGGAATGAATACACGAACATAGGATTCTGATGCAGCCTGACAGGTTATCAGCTGCAGGGTAAGTTGTTGTTGTTGTTGTTGTTGTTGTTGTTGTTGTTGTTGTTGTTGTTNTCTTCTTCTTCTTCTTCTTCTTCCTCCTCCTCCTCCTCCTCCTCCTCCTCCTTCCTCCTCCTCCTCCTCCTCCTTCTTCTCCTTCTCCTTCTCCTCCTCCTCTCCTCCTCCTCCTCTCCTCCTCCTCCTCTTCCTTCTTCTTCTTCTTTCTTCTTCCTTCTACTGCTTCTGCTTCTGTTTCTTCTACTTCTTCTGCCCTGAGCTTCAAATCTCAGTCTTTTATTGTAAATTTTATAACAAGGAAAATGAATCTTTTTTTTCTTGCCACAGGTTAATCATTACCTGGGCAAAGCAGTTTACAAGAAGTTAAAAGATTCTTTGAAATCAGAACATCATCATTCATTTCGACATTTTCCCAGTTTCCAAGCCCCACGCCAGCCACTGTATTCTTAATTCTTAGCTTAGTTAATCAGAAAACAACTTCTGAGGCTTTCACCTCAGAGACAAACTACTTGCAGTTTATAGAAGCATAGATCAGTATAGAAAAGTACTCTTTTGTCGTACCTTTCCTATTGTTGGTCCTCACAATTACAATTTTGATTTATAAGACCATAGGCAGCCAGCTCTAAATGCCCTAAGTTCCTCAGAAACTTTATTCATCACAGCCAAATTCCTTTCTGTTTCAGCATAATTCTTTTGCCAAGTTTTATAATCAGATAAAAGACATTTTCTGCATTTTCCCCAAATTTTCCCAATTCTTTCATCAGTCAGGTCCCCCCCCCCATAACCTGCTTTACAGCTTCAATACCTGCCCACTTTATCAGATCAGGAAGACCCATATTATCGTACAGCAATCCATATTTTCAGAAGCCACTGATGTGAAAGAGAAAAAGAACATGAAGAACAAGTACGCTAATAGAATTGTGGTAACCAGAATCATCTGTAACATTGCCAAATGCGTATGCAGATGCCATAGAAGTGGTCCTTGGGGCACGTAGCTGTTTTCTCCTTGGCCCTCAAGTAACATGCTCATTTAGCTGCCATTGGGTTACCTGGAGGGAATTGCTTCCTGCATCTCAGGAACCGCACGTGGAGGGGGGGGCTATGCTTTGCTGTCTCCGGCATTAAGGCAAAGAGTGCTTTTCGTATGATGTGGATTTCTATATGCTCCCTAAAATATAAACAACACTAGGGAAATTCTGAATGAACATGGGAAAACTTGAGAGTTGCCATCTGTTATAAATTTTGGTAATTAGCAGAGTCAAAAAATGTGTATGATAGGTGTATGTTGCATATGTGCTCAAATGTGCTCAAGACACAAATTTTAATGACTACTTCTATCCTGCTAAGCCATTTAGAAAAGTCAGCATGAATATTTTGAAAGCTGTTAACATTTTAAGTGAAAAGACTGTGGGTTCTTTCTTCCCATTATCCTCTTCAAACCTCTAATTGTCACCATTATTTTTCACATGGAAATAGGAGTTTCCATGGACTCAAATGTAATTTTATTTCTAGGCAAACCAGATATAAAGAGAAGCTTTTATCTTTGTTACTTAGAATCCTGGGGATCATTCTAATGAGGTAGAGTGTAGTAAGAGACTGCTCGTTCATATCCTGGCTTCCCAGACACGAATAATCTCACAGAAATTATATTAATGACAATAGAGTTTGACCAATGACTCTAGCGTATTCCTAGCTAGCTTTTCCATCTTAAATTAACTCATTTCTATCAATCTGTGTATCACCACAAGGCTGTCACCTACTGGTAAGGTTCCTAAGGTTTCAGTGTGTCCTTCTCCTTTGGCAGCTACATGGTATTTCCCTGACTCTGCCTGTTCTCTCTCTATATTTTTTCTAGCCTGGCTATATTCTGTTCTATATTATAGGCCAAAGTAGCTTTATTCATTAAACAACAAAAGCTACACATACAGAAGGACATCCCACATCTGTGGAGCATTACCACTGTCTTGGTCTTACTGCTCAAAAAGAGACTATGTGCCACAGTGTCCTAGTAAAAATGACAATGCCCAAAAATGTCAGTAAGTATTTTATTTAGAGGGGAAGTAACAGAATACTTTGTCAAGCAGTGAAATAGTGTGAACTTTATTTATTTAGTTATTCATTGTATTTTTGAGACAGGGTTTCTCTATGTAACAGTCCCAGCTTTCCTGGAGCTAGCTTGTGTAGACCAGGCTGGCCTTAGACTCAAAGAGATCCACCTGCCTTTGCCTCCTGAGTGCTGGGATTAAAGGTGTGTCCCACCACCACCCAGCTACATAGTGTGAACTTTATACTCAGACAATGTAATCTGTGTAATATTGGTTTGAAGATTTTATTGCTTTAAACAGTTTTTGTTCAGAAATTATACATGCTAGGGATGATTTTTTAGCAATAATATGTGCATTCCCTTATTCCTCAGTATGGAACTTCTATGGAACATTTTTTTTCAGAGTATACATGATGTTGTTTATACACAATACTGACCAAACAACACTGTTGTTTATCTCGGGGGAGAGTACCATGCCACACACCTGTAGAATGGGTGCAACCATTTAGAAGTTACAGAAGGGGTTTTAGGGTTGTTGACATCCTTGCTGAGTTTAAAAATATAGCAAAAGAACTCACAAAATATGGGTGACACAAATAAAATCTGTGTCTCTCATAGTAGAATTCAAGATTCCTTGTTAACTTTAGCTGAAACACATTTAGGAAGACTTTAGGACTTTAAAAATTTTCAATTAAAATAATTTTAACTAAATTAAAATTTCAATTTATTTAAAATATAAATTAAGTTTCTTAAGCTACTCTTAATAGCTTCAAGTTCAATGTATCTTAACATTTGAGAAACACTTAAGAGTTATTCAAGCTTCCAAAACAAAATCTAACTTGGCTAAGATGAAAGATACTTCTCCTACATCTTTATTAATATTATAGAAAGAATATTGGCATCATGAAAAATTAGATAGACAGACAGATAACAATTGATATATTTTGACACATGGATATTAAAGGTTTGGTTTTATAAGGTAAAATTTTATGAATTATTTTAGTTTTCTTTATCAATTTTATCACTAAGGCTTAAGGTACCATGAAGATTGTTTTGAAGTTTAAAGTAACATAAACTAAGGCCCATACTTTTAAAAGAAAATAACCAGTGGAAGATTAAACAAGTGAATAAGAATGTATATAAATGTCTGCATCATACAATTAAATTCTCTTAGAAAAATCGGTTTGCTTGCATTTTCCATGAATATTTCCTAGAGTCAGACTATAAAAGTTCATCAGAGTTCATAATAACTGTAATATCATATCTAACTAAGAGATTGACATTCAGGCTTTGCCATAGATCCAGATTTGAGCAGCATAGACCATGGTTCATATAAATGTTGACTTGCTTGGTTTTCTGTCTTCAAATATCTAGGTAGCACCACTGTTTTAATAAGAGTAGCTATTGCTGTGATTAAACACCATGACCAAGAATAACTTGTTGGGAAATGACTGGTTTTATCTTGTAAATTATCTTGTAATCCATCACCCAGGACAGTCACGATAGAAATTCAAGGCTGGAGCCTGGACTTAGGGACAGATACAGAGGCCATGGAAGAGTGCTGTTTACTGACTTGTTCTTCATGACTTTTCAAGCCTACATTCTTATAGCATCCAGGATCACTAGTCAAGGTGCAACACTACCAAAGTGAGCTAGACATTCCCACATCAATTCACAAGAAAATGCGACATAGTTTTGCCCACAGACAAATCTGGTAGAGGCATTTAGTCAAATGAAGTTTTTGCCCCCAGTGACTCTGGCTTGTGTCAAGTTGAAGTGAAAGTAATCAGCAAGATCATTTCTTCATTAAGTGCAACTTTTTCAAGATGAGATGAAGCAGAATAGAGCATTAAAAAATCTGGAAACATTAGGAGTGAAAGGTCACTGTCATTAATTGAATTTGACATGATGAACAAAAATCAGGTTTCCTTTAGCATAATGAAGAGATTTAATAAAATAGAGCTCAGGTATTCTGACATTTCAGAAGGGAGGTCAAAGGCTGATCTGGGAAAAATAATATGGATTTCACATTGCTGGCATTAAGTTCAAATAAAATTTAGGAGTGGATTTCATGTTGAGTAAAGTAAAATTGTGAGAGGAAAAAAGGTAGAAAGATACTCAATGATATCAAATGAGAGTCTACAAGAAAGGTTTAGTTTTGACCAAAAAATGATAAAATTCCATCCAAATAAAATCATTACAGCAACGATTTTTTAGTTCCTTTCTACTTGCTAAATAGTATGTGATATATGCTATAATTCTATTTAAAGATTTTGTTAGAAACCTGTGTGTCCATACCTTAGTCTGTTACTTATGAGGAGAATGTTGGTGACAGAGAAGAAGAAACCATTTTTCTTCAGCATCCAATGTTGCACAGGGAATTCTTTCTTGAAGACTGAAAGAGACTTGGTCAGATCAGCATCTGAGGATTGACTAGTTTATAAATGACACCTTTGCGTTCCTTGTGCAGATATGTGTTACCCAGAGGAGAGTAAAGCAGAGTGGAAGAACAATCAACTTGTAAAATAAAATTTGGAATGATAGAATTGTCTGTCTGATTTGTAGGTTCAGCTGTGACAATCCAGCTGTTGACGTCAGACCCTTTCCTGTCAGTGGGTGTTGGGTAGCCTCTATTTCTTCCCTAAAAATGGAAGAGAAGCCAGTTGTTGTAACTTGGAGAAGTCAGGAGGAAGCCTTCCCACTTCATTTTCAGCTATCATTCTTTCCAAGAGGTTCAGCTCAACAGTGGGATGCCAATGTCTCCTGTATAAGCAGGTAAGCACTTGTATCTACAACTACAAATGGACAGTCATAACTAGTCAATGAGGATTCTGAACTAGACACTGCATTCACTTACCAGATTCTGAACATTACCTAAGTCACAAAACATGAAGACAAAAACAACAGCTCAGTGAAGAATATAAAGCATGAAGGAACTGAATACTGATCACTACTGAGACTGGTTATACTGCTGACCAGTTCAATGTGGGATACATCAAAACATACTCTGCATTGTTTAAAGAATACTCTTACATGTATTCATTGCATTTTCTGACTTAAGGAATAAAATTTCCAGTGTAGTGGCTTAAACATAAAAAGGTTTGAACTGTCTCACTATCTGGGGTGTCAGGTTTCATAACACTGCCATCAATGACCAACATAAGTCTCCAAGACTTCTGTTAGTTTGAATTAGTATTTTGAAATGATCACATGTTGCCCCAAAACATCAGTTGGCTTTGAACTTTCTGTTGTAGCTGAGCTTGGCTTTGAACCCCAGAATGCTGAGATATCAGAAATAGATACTACTCCCAGGCAAACAAGAGCTTCCTCTTTGATGCAGCAGAATTACTTGATGTCCACACATATGGTTTCATCTTGATTTATGGATAGTAGTCTGGTGATCTCATATAAAGTCTTACTCTTTGGATTCTTTGAACCCTCTTGTAGGCACACACATGTAGAAGAGTGGCGTTTAGGCTCCTAAAGCCTCGCTCACTATTGAGTAATGAGGCTTCTTGGAATAGTTCTACAAACTATTTTCAGTTGTAATTGTCAGGTCCCAAAGAAACCTGGGACAAGTCTCAATCATTACCTGTGTCTCCATACAATATTTCTCACCCTGTCCCCCACCCTAAACCTCTCCAACCTAGGGACTAAGCTTCATATCCTTTCCTCTAGCTTCTAATCTTACATAACAGCCATTGAGAGTACATGACCTCTTGGTTCTGCTCTTGGCTCCACTCCTAGACCCCTCTTTGTCCATTTGCCCTCTCTCCTCTTCTCTCTCCCTCTTCTCTTCCTCCCTCACTCTCACACCTCCTCTCATCTCATGGCCCAGTACATTCTGCTGGCCAGGTTCCGTCTGGATTCTTCCAGATGCCTCAGGATATTCTCTCCCTCATATTTATAATAAAAACCTTCTCCTCAACCATACTTAGGAACAATAATGTCCATATTTTCATTCATCTGGTGCCCAAATCATCAGGTTAGCATGGATGAATTCCCTTCTAAGGGACTCAGCCTCTCAGAACCAAACTTGTTATTTGACTTCCTAAAGTATGTCTGAATCATTTGTTTCTTCTGTCTTCTGCTATCTAGAAATTTGACTTAATTATAATTATAGAGTCTTGAGCCACATTTCCCCCCCACTTGTTCTAACCATCTATCTCCATCTCCTCTTGCTTACTTGCTAAGTGTTCTCTCTCTGGCTCTTGGACCCTTCTCTACTCCCAGGGCCCCACCACCTGGACAACACTCTGCTAAGACATTTGCCTCCCTTCAGGTTCCTTCTGATCTCAGCTCCTTCCTGTAGCTTCCTTGTCTTGCCCTAAGAGCTGCTGTCCCAAAGTTTCTCTGTTCCCTCATGACCTCTGTGATATCAGAATCCTCTCAGAGTTCCTGTTTGTTACCCTTGCCCCTCATGGCTAGCATGTTATTTGTTTCTCAAATCTATTAGGAGCTTATTTGGAGTCTTCCCTCTCATGGAATTTGTTTTGTATCCCTTTTACTTTCATTCCTTGGTCCCAGATTTTTTTTTTTATTAAAAGCTTTTCTATTTTACTGCAAATTACCTGACTTCAGTAAGCTCAATCAATGGCTAAAAAATTGCACATTTGGTTTTCAAATTCTCTCTTATGGTAACAACCTCTGGCACTAAACAAAAAAAAATGATACCAAAATTTCTTATATCTAAACATTCTCTTCTCTACAACCCCAAATGTCTCTAGTTTCTGCTTCAAAATCTTTTATCTCTATTATTTCTCTGCACTCTGCTCTCAAGAAAGCTTTTGAGACTATTGTATAAACACTTTTATCTCAGGAATTGTAAATTCATTGGATGCGGTTAAAGAATTTGTAAATTTTTTTTAACAAAAACTAGCTTAAAACTTGTAACAAAAGGATGAATGTTAATTTGCTGTTGGATTCAACTCTTATTTAGGAAAATAGTTGTTTTTGGTATTGGCATAAAAACAGACAAGTGGCTCAATGGAATCAAATTCAATACCCTAATATTAACTCAGAAATCTATGAACACCTGATTTTTGACAAAGAAGCTAAAAATATAAAATGGAAAAAGAATCTTCAACAAATGGTACTGATATAACTGGATGTTGACATGTATAAGAATGAAAATAGATCCCTATCTACCACCATGTAAAAAACTCAAGTTGAAACGTATCAAAAACCTCAACATAAATCCAACTACATTGAACCTCACAGGAGAGTACGAAGTACCCTTGAACGCATTAGCACAGTGACCACTTCCTAAATATGTAACACCAGTAGCACAGACACTGACAGCAGCAATTGATAAGTGGGATCTCCTGAAACTGAGAACTTTCTGTAAAGCAAAGGGCACAGTCAACAAAAGAAAACGGCTGCATACAGAATCAGAAAAAAATCTTCATCAATTCTCATCTGACAGAGGACTGCCCTTCAAATTATCCAAAGAACTCAAAAAACTAGACATCAAACTGCCAAACCATCCAATTAGAAATGGAGTACAGATCTAAACTGGGAATTCTCAACAGAAGAATCTCAAATGGCCAAAGGATCCTTAAGGAAATGTTCAACATCCTTTGCCATTAGAGAATCACAAATCAAAACACCTCTATGATACTATCTTACCCCAATCAGATTGGTTAATAACAAAACCACTAATGACAGCTGACAGCTTATGCTGGAGAGGATGTGGAGTAAGGGGAACAGTTTTCCATTGCTGGTGGGGGTGTAAACTTGTTGCTGTAGAAATCATCTGTCAATTTCTCAGAAAAGTAGGAATCACTCTACCTTAAGATCCAGAAATACCACTTTTGAGTATATACCCAAAGGAAGCTCACTCACACCACCACGACATTTGCCCAGCAATATTTATAGTAGCATTATTCGTAATAGACAGAAACTGGAAACAAGCTAGATATCTCTCAATCAAAGAATGGATAAGGAAAATGTGGTACATTTGCAGAATGGAGTGTTACTCAGCTGTAAAGAAAAATTACATCTTGAAATTTGCAGGCAAATGGACAGAACTAGAAAAAAAAACATCCTGAGTGAGGTAACCCAGACCCAGAAAGACAAATATAGTATGTACTCAAACATAAATGGATATTACACTTAAATCAAAGGATAATCAGGCTATAGTCCACAACACCAGAGAAGCTAGAACCGTCATCAAGTAACAGATGGAAGCAGATGCAGAGATCCACAACTAAGCACTGGGCCAAGCTGGTAGAATATGATCAAAGAGAGGGAGGAGCGATAACATGGCCAAAGTGGGCAAGACCATGACAGGGAAATCGACAGAATCAGCTGACCAGACCTAGTGGTAGCTCACCGACTCCTGCCTAACAACTGGGGAACCTGCATAGGACTAGGCCCCTGAATGCAGGTGATAATGGTGTGGCTTGGGCAGTGTATGGAACCATTTGGCAGTGGGACGAGGATCTAAATCTACTGCATGAACTGACTTCATGGAGCCCATTCTCTATGGGGAGATACCTTGCTCCCATGGGGGAGGGCCTTGACCCTGCCTCAGTGAAATGATGAGACAGATAGTTGACTTCCCCGGGGAAGCCTTAAATCTCTGAGAAGTGGATAGGGGTTGGATTGTGGGAATGTGTGAGGGAACAAGAAGAGGGGGAACTGGGATTGGTATGTAAAAATAAATAAACAATAAAATAAAATAGCAGCCATGCAGCTTGCCTCCATCTTGCCGGATGACCTCATCAGGATGGAAGCAACCCTGTAGCAGACAGTCATCTTTAGTAAGGTTAGAGAGTAAATGCAATGTGACTTTAACGCTATCAAGTAGGATGACCACGTGGTATAAACCAACTAAGGCAACAATTATAAAACTTCTTAGGCCCTCTGAGCCCTCAATTTATTATTGCATATTCTTTTATACTAAGGAAATAGCAACAGGCCTCAAATATTTTGGATCAGGATGGATTTTTGTATAATGATAAATTTGATAAATTCCTAAGGATATAAAGGTCTGCTTAGCTTAAGAAAAGCTGACCTAAAGATTTATATTTAACTACTTTTTTCTTTGCTAACTTCTCAAAGCCAGGCTTCTAGAAAATTTCACATAATCAGCAGCATATGTTTGAATAAGACATATTTGATAAATAAGGTTCCTATTTCTAAGGCTTACTCAGCTTAACAGTAACTGAATTTCAGATCTATGTCTCATCTTTTTGTCTTTTTAAATTTTGTTAGGCTTTAGGTCCTTGGATAAACTGAGTCATACAAATAAAGAACAAAAATAATAACAAAAATGAAAAAGCTCCTGATTTTTCACAATGGAAACCAATGAGAGGATCAAAACATGAGATTTCTACTTTCTACGTGAAATATATTAATGGTCTTATAAAGTTCCCCACCTCTTTAGTCATGGCTTAAAATTATGTTTTCATGCTCAAGGATCCTTAGATAAATTTTCAGCTCAAATTTTAAGGCTAAAATATAAAAAGATTAAATTGCACAATCCTAATATTATAAAAGGTAGTAACTCCCTGTAAACAATGAGAAGCTTTATTTAGCTTCCTATAGGTTTTAAAGGTTAAGCCTAAAGCAAGTAACTTTTAAAAAGTAATGTTTATTTGGAATAAAGGAAATTAATAGATAATGGTCCTCAAACTCTTCAGAGATCTGCTGAATATAGCATTAAAAGTTTTTAGTAAGAAAGTTACCTATGATAAACAGCTATTATCAGTGACACTCAGGTCTCCAAAGAAGACAGTGGGGTACAGATGACTCCAACTGGATTGCAGTAATGTTAACCACTGAGCATAAACCACCCCATATCTTGGCCACTGCCAAGGACCCAGCCAGAATGGGTACTTGGGGGTTTTCCCTAATCTGCCTGGCTAAGGTGAGTCAATTTTCCCAAGTTCTCTTTCACAGGAAAAATCTCTCAGCATTTCTGGGTGTGGTTGCTGTCCAGTGTAGCAACTGAACATGTAATACTACCTTGTGTGATAGCCAAAGGCCTACACCCTGTCCTCCCAATGAAGCCATCAAGACCACAGGCGCCTCGGGTAATTGTCCAGGTCGCTATAAGTCTCTGTCATTTTAACTGGTACTGTGGCCATTTGGATTATACTTCCTGCTATAATTTATCCTTTCCAGACCTCTGATGATATCTTCTGCTAACTGTAGTTTTATGGTAACAGCAGCAAGCAAACCATTTCCTCCCCCAAGGCTGAAGTTGCTAAGTCAGCTAATTTCATATGTAAAACTAGGACTCACTGTTTTCAAGAGCTGCTGGGTCTCTTGCAAAAAAGGACAGATGCAGACAATTTAACTTGCTTGCTGACTAGGAGAGAGATAAAGATAAAATTTAAAAAGAGGAAACTGCATGGCACTACCCTTACTTAACTGTTTCCATCCTAGTGGTAAAAGAAGCAGGTTATTGAAGATCATGTTTCATGGGGCATTGATAGGACAAGGACTATTTTATTTTTGTCTGGCAGTTTTTTTTTCTTTTTTTTATTCGAGCATTTAACTGTTTCTTTTTCTCATGTCTAATTTGTAATATGTGAAAGCACTAGGGACGATAGCTAATTACAGTAACTCCTGAGAAATGTAGAGTAATGTAAACAATACCACAGCAAGGGAAAAAAAAGCCCTGTTACTGTCTGTCATGTAATTGTATACCCAGAAAATGGAAGGTGCATCCCTTACATTGCTTTGATGGCCAGGAATGGGAGACTACATAAACAAGAGACCTAGGATAGAACCAAAAATCACTGTGACAAAAAAAAAAAAAAACAACAATGGATTGATTCCTAGGGATATTCTGCTATACTCATAGATTGGTGCCTTGTCCACTCATGATGAAAGAGGTGTCCTCTAGTAGCAGATGGGGCAGATGCAGAGACCCACAGCTAGACATTATGCAGAGAGTCAAAATTGGAGGTCTCCATCCAGTCTTTCCCTTCAGAGATAGAGACGCCCCACAATGAGAAGGAAGATGAAAGATTGCAGGAGTCAGAGAGGATGGGGAGACAGCAGAAGAACATAGCCCATGGAGTCAATTAAGCAGGGCTCATATGGGTTTACAGTGGTAGTGGATGTTTCTGTGATTCTTTACCCTGCCGTTGGGATTCGTTCCTCCTGTCAGGTTGCCCTGCCCAGCCTCAATAGGAGGTCTTTTTGCCTTGTCTTATTGTATCTTCTTGTTTTATACTGCCTGAATGTCACCTAGGAAAGAGAGGAGGAGTGGATCTGGAGGATAGGAGAGGGAGTCAGGGGAGCTGGGATGGATGGAGGTAGGGAAACTGTGATGATGCTGTATTGTATAAGAGAAGAATCGTATTTCAAGGAATAAAAACAGCAAGCCATAGTGAAACACAACAAAAAATTTAGTAGGGTTTAGTTTTTATTCTGTTTATAGGATTTTCACTATACTCATGCATATTTTTTATTTTAGTTAATTATGAATCAAATTAGATAGGTACCATCTTAATTCATACTTTGCATCAAAGGAAGTACCGTGCGAGCAAACATCAGTAATTTCTGATTAAATCTTGCTGATTTAAATTTTATGAGTCTGTGTGAGTGTACACCACGTGTGTACAAATGCTCGGAGAGGCCAGAAGTGGGGGTTAGTTCCTTCGGAGCTGGAGTTATGGGTATTTGTGAGCCACCTGACTTGGAGGCTGAGAACTGAACTTGGGTCCTTTGAAAGAATGTTGAGTACTCTTAACCACTGAGCTGCTTCCCCAGTTCAACTTTCATAGCTATTGTCTTAAATAGCTCAAGTTTATCATAGCAGTTCCCAGATCACATGCTCAAAATCACTCTAATACTCTCTATTGTTTTGCACTTTATGAGTGACAAGTGAAATCAAATACTCTCCATGACACCATGAAAAAGGATGAACTTAGAAAACATTTTTAGCACAGAATCTGTCTTCCTGCCTGACCCTCACTGACTGGGTTTTCCAAACTTTACTCTTAGTTCTGGGATCTCTGGCATTGTTCTTTGTAGGAGGAAAGTTGCTTCTTTATCCCGACTGCCCAGAACAGAAATAATCACACAGGAACTGCATCAATTAAATCACTGCTTGGCCCATTAGCTCTAGCTTCTTATTGGATAACTTTTATATTAATTTAATCTATTTCTATTAATCTGTATAGTGCCACATGGCAGTGGCTTACCGGCAAAGATTTGGCATGTCTGACTCTGGCAGCTCCATGGCGTCTCTCTGACTTTGCCTTCTTCCTCCCAGCATTCAACCCAGTTTTCCCCACCTACTGAAGTTCTGCCCTATCAACAGGTCACAGAAGTTTCTTTATTCATTAATGGCAATCACAGCACACAGAAGGGATTCCCACATGAGTTCTTGTTCTTCCTTCACTCTACCTTGTTTATAGCTGCAAAGCTTCATTAACTCCCACAGGATGAGATTCTATCCACCTCTTTCTCCATCCTCACTCTGTAGCCTCTTCTTCTAAGTTTCAAAGCATATAAGGATTTTGAATCTGCACTCCTTGTAGAAACAGAAGGTGTGTCTGGAGTGTGTGATGATGCAAAACTTTTGACTCTTAAACTTTAATCTATGTTTTACTCCTGTTATGGAGTTAGGTTGATAGTATGCCAGGCTTTATTTTACAGTCAATTTCTCTTAGCATTTAGCCAGAGGATTAATATGAGTATTGCTCCTATCCCTACGCAGACGTCAAAGTCATATCTTAATGTATCCAGAGCTCTAGGCGGCTCACTTTGGAAATTTATATTCGACTCTGTCTGAGCATGTATTAATAGGATCACTTGCAAAATTATGAAAAACAGAATGATATTTTAGTAATGCAAGTTATAAGCACTGGCATATTTCATTTCAAGAACACTGAAGCTTTTGCACACTTGCTAATTTCTTTTCTACAGGGAATCATCTTTTTAGTGGAGACTGGGTCAAGGAAGTCTATAAAGAACATGGTATTTTGTGACTTTATCATCAATGTCCACATTATAAACCATCTTGTAGCAGTGGAGCCAACACATTCTCATCATTCGGCTCTAAAGCTCCCTCCCTCAGCAGACTAAAAAGTTTTGTCTGTCACTGTTTCACAGAAGTACACCAATGTACAAATTTCCATTTGTACACTGCTTCTAGAACAGAAACACACCAATGAATTTGCTGTAATGTAAAATCTTCTTAAACTAAGGAAGGATGCAATTCTTTACTATCATTTCAGAGATATTGTATCCAGCATATAAAATAAACAGTGCCACTGTATGAGCAAATGTATTTGAGTCCTAAATTTGTGGGGCATTCTAGTAGAGAGGTGGGGCTAATAGAACACCAGGCTTAGTGACCTGGGTTTGATCCCCCAACCCATGCAAAGGTGAAAGGAGAAAAAATCAACTCCAGAATGTTTTCCTATGTCTTCCACATGTGCACCATGGCATGTAGACAAAGAGACAGACAGACAGACAGACAGACAGACAGACAGACAGACACACCCCACCAACAACAACACTATATTTTAATTCAAGAAGACAAATATTTTCCTATGGACTGACTTATTAAGTGAGTATTTGGCAATTTTCACCATATGTTTTACATTTGAGAGCATTGACTATAAACATTTAGCTGACAGAGTAAAATCTTAGGGCAAAGTAGGTGGAAGCGGGTCATAACTTTAGGTCTTCACCTCTCAGAAAAGTCGTTGGCCATGCAGTTCTATCTAAAACCTAAGATTCATTTGCTTAAAAAATTTTTTTCCAAACACTTGAATTAGTTTCACTGAACCAATTGTCATTGCATTTTCAGTGAAGATCGACATTGCTCTTCTGGGCCATCAAAACCAGTTCTTCACTGCTGACATGTCACAATAAGCATGGTCAGCAATGGAACTTTTTGGAAGAAAGAAGAAGGCAACATTTCCCTTACTTTTTAATTTCACTTTTTAATTTTCCATTTTGTATATGTGTGTGTGCCTATGTCAATGTATGTACACATGCGTTACCCACAGAGTCTAGAAGGTGATATTAGAACCCCTTTAGCTTGAGTTACAGGTGTTAGTGAAACATCTGACTTGGTTTCTAAGATATGAACCCTCATCCTCCTCATTAAGCAACAAGCACTCCTAAACACTAAGCTATTTCTCCAGCTCCCTTAGCTTCTGTTTTCATTTCATCCTTGAAAACAAGTTATGCTTTGATTTCTTTCCACCATCTCATGAGTTTATACCTGCAGCTGACAAAGCAGAGTGAGGACAAATGAATTTGGGAGCTGGGGACCAGCAACCAGCCACTGCTTTTAAGAGATTTCAGAGGTCTGCTGTACATTCAGGTTGTGTTCCACAGAAAATCCTTGCTTGGTTCTCTCTTTTGCAAAGCTATGCTCTCAGACTCGTCTGGGGGCAAAGGCAATCACATATGCTGAAAGCACACCAGAAGCAACTACTGCTTCCTTAATATTATTTAAATCTTTCATATGAATAGATTCTCATTTTCAGTCTGTATATCCTTCAGAATATTTTTTATTTGCTTGCCTTCTATAATTAGAAAGAGGATAAATCATGGCGGGTATGCTAACAAACCCAGGCAGCTCAGCTCTAATTCTATAAGGTAATGGTGAGGTTGACACCTCTCTAATGTCTTCCGTTCGTGTCTGAATTCTCTTTTTATCTCAATAAGTTCTTCTAAGACTTGGAATCTATTAGTAGTTGCCTTTTGGAGGCTCTGCACCCCCTGATGAGTGGGGCCTTCTAAAGTCTTCATTAAAGCAGTTAATTTCTTATTCTTGTCATTCATAAGCAATTCTAATGTTTTTATTTTATTAATCAAGGCAGCCTCGTTACTTAGTGACTATCTGTATGACTTGCAAATTATTTTCCAAAGTTAGTGTTCTTTCTGCCATTTTCTTGTAACCATTCTCCATGATCTGTGTAAATACCTCTAAGGTCATTATCTTATCTTTCAAGGCTATTTTGTCTTCATTAGTGACTAATTGAGTGACTTGCATATTACCATCCAAAGCCAAGGTCCTTTCTGCCAATTTCTCATAACCATGCTCCATTATTTTTATTTTGCCCATAATTTCTCATTAGCCTTTTGCAAAGTCCATTTTTCTTTCGAGACAGGATTTCTCTGTTAGCTTTGGAACCTGTTCTGGAATTAGCTCTTTTAGACCAGGCTGGCCACAAAATCAAAGAGATCCACTGGCTTCTGCCTCCTGTGTGCCCCACTACCACCTGTCTATCAAACCATTTTTAAGTATA
Source organism: Bramus lutescens (assembly GCA_001685075.1). NCBI lineage: Eukaryota > Metazoa > Chordata > Mammalia > Rodentia > Cricetidae > Bramus > Bramus lutescens. Next base: position 54,132 of record LOEQ01005699.1, read on the forward strand.
AGATGTGAATTGCCAGACTAATAACAATTATAGCCAAGCATGCACACATCCCATGTTTGTCTCTTCTAGCATTCCATCCACAGTAGAAATCAGCAGGGTCCTAATTGCCTGCATAATGATAGTACCTGCCATCAGCATGGGAAGAGTTTACAAATGGTAAAACTTTTCAAAATGTATTTATTAGTCTAGAGTTATCAAGTAATTTACATCAGCTAAGATCCTCAGAAGAGTGTCGTAAGTGGAATAATTTTGGTTGACCTGCAGAGAGATCCGATATTCGGGTAGTTGGGTCGTGTGAAGATTTTAGGATGTAATGATGATGTCTGGCTAGCTAGAGTCACACACAGGTGTTGCACCAAAGCACGTCCTGGAACATTGTAGCCATACACTGGCTTGTCCTCAAGGAGATGACTGACCTGTGAATCTTAAGCAGAACCGAAACAAACTACACCAAACAAATTTGGTTAGAGAGAGCCACAGGGAGCCCTCAGTCTGAGCAGCTGCTCAGAAGGCTGGACCAGGCTGAAAATGGCAGGCGCAGAAAGCACCCAGGGAGCGTTGCCACTTGCAGGCACAAGCAGCTAGTACTCCAGGGGGATTTGCAGGCCCACCTGGCAGCCTGGGCTGGGGTGGGAGGCCAGAACACAGACACTGCTGGCTGATCTGAGGCAGGTGCTGTTGCAAGTCGGGAGTGGGGATTTTAAAAACCTGAGTTTGGGGGTGAGCTGGCTTGCTTCGGGAGCCAAGCTGGCAGGACTACTTTCCTCCAAATGCGGCACTCAATCTGCTGAAGGCACACCCCTCTGGCGTGTGCATGGGTGAACGCCTGTTGCCCCTGCCAGCCAATTGGGGGTTTTAAAAACCTGAGTTTGGGTGTGAGCTGGCTTGCTTTGGGAGCCAAGCTGGTAGGTAGCACTACTTTCTCCCAAATGTGGCACTCAATCCGCTGAAGGCACACACCTCTGTTGTATGCACGGTGAGTCTTGGCAAACCCACTGTCCCTGCCAGCCAATTGGGAGATTTAAAAACCTGGGTTTGGGCATGTGTTGGCTACCACGGTCAGAACGGATCTCAATCCCTCTAACTGTGCATGACTTTTAAGAGATTTGAAAATATTTCAAAGGATTTCAGAGGACCGGCTGTGTGTGGGTTAGGGGGAGGCCTAAGGGATATGTGTATTAGGCCATATTGGGTGCAAGAGGAAGTAAAAATCCATAAAGCCTTGTCAATAATTTATTAAGGGGTGCAATGAAAAAAAAAACAGATTCATGAATACAGAACAAGGTAGATGCCATTGCTGATCCAGTTGCCATTTTCCTGCCATTCTGCCCAAGGGTGATGAGGAACAGCTGCAAGGCTTACTCCTTCTCCAACTATGAGAGAGAGAGAGAGAGAAGAAAGGCCACAATGGTGTGGAAGGCCACAATGTTTCTGGTCACATATCCAGGGATAACCATGCCCTAGGGCTAGTCACCCCAAATATCATTGGACAAAACAGATTGAATTTCCTTAACTGGTATCTACTTTGATTTTTCTGTGGGGGCATGTCAAATGTTCCAAACAACATCCCTATCTGATACTTATATCTCATGTACCATAAGGTCTGCTGGATCTTATTGTCCAAGGCCTGTATATCAGCCTGCGCATGTTGAAGAGTCTTTTCCTTTTCTAGGCCCCACACAAAGCATAGAGTTACATGGTATAGTGGCTGGGGTAGCACATCAAGTGTGTGGGGGGGTAGCACATCAAGCCGGGAAGTCAAATAGGCCCACTAAATGTTGTGCTTTTTTCCTTGTGATGGGAAAAGCCAGATGGAATAACTTATCCTTCATCATAGAAGGATTATCACTGCATTCTCCACACCATGGGACTCCTAAGAATTTCGCTGTGGTAGAGGGTCTCCTGTATACATTTCCCATCCTCTGACACCCATATGTGCTACCAATGATTTCAAAGTGGTTGCTACCTCATGCTTACTTGGTCCAGTCAGTGTTAGTCATCCGTGTAATACATGAGTGTAATATTTGGTGGAAGTCACAGATGATAAAGATCCCTTATGAGTAAGTTATTATGCAAGAGAGTTAATATATCCCTGAGGTAAAACAGTAAGGACATTATCTCTGGTACAGCAGCTACAATCTGAGTTATTATTTGACTGATTATTTTTGATAGCCAATGGTATTCTCCATGATCCACCTGTATTTTCCACTGCTCAGGAGTGTTAAAGGGAGATGTGGTGGGAACCCTCACCCCTGCATCTTTCATGTCCTTGTTAGTGGCAATAATTTCTACAGTTCCTCCAGGGATGCCATACTATTTTTGATCCACTATTTTCTTTGGCCGAGGCAACTCTATTGGCTTCGATTTACCCTTTTCAAACATAATAGCCCTCACAGCAGAGGACTGGGAACTAATGTGAGAATTCTGAGAACTTCTAAATTTATCTATCCCAAATATACATTCTGGAACTGGGGAAATAACCCCAGGATGAGTTTAGGGGAACTGCTAGCCCTAATGTGACTCAGATATCAGCCAAAACTCCATTATCCATCTGGCTTCCATATGTCCCTACATTAATTGGAAGGCCACAATATTTCTTGGGATCTTGCAGAATCAGTCAGTGTCAATTCAGAATTGGTATCCAACAGATCCAGGAAAGTCTGATTGCTTCCTTCCCCCCTATGTACATTTACCCTTCTAAAAGGCTATAGGTCTCTCTGGGGAATAGCTGGAGAAAGTCTAACTAAAACTTTTGGGTGTCTTATCAGAGGAACATGGTCACCCCTTCATTCAAGACATTCTGGTTCTGCACACTGGCTCAAGTCTGGATATTGATTCAGTGACCGAGATTGCCTTTTGCCATGATCCAATGCAACCTTTATTTCATTTGTTTGAGCATTTTTTCTGTTCATATCAATCAATCAATCAATCAAGGAAGCAATCAATCAGAAATGCAGTGGACTTCTTACCTATTTCATGCATGGAAATACCATGACTGATTAGCCAGTGCTAAAGATCTGCATAAGTCATGCATAAGTCATCTGCATAAATTTTCCCTTACCTGTGAAAACCATTACAGGCTAGGTCATTATGAACACTGTTTTGTCTACATTGGTCATCATGATAACTGTACTACCTTGACTCTGGAGATTTAATGCTGCCACCTGGACCCTGTTATTTTGATGCCCAACTAAACCCATTGCATTTAATTCTTTCAAATGAGCAGTGGCATCTCCAACGCTAAAGTCTGGCACAATGGAAAGGACAACAATAAAACTTTTCAAATGTGCTAGTGCCCCTTTAACCATTTTTCATCTTATAGGATTCATGAAGGACATGTTTTCTGGGCCTTTCAAATGTGAAGGATTAGGTTTTGCATAGCATGCCTTGTGAGTAGGGATTGAAGGAGCATAGAAGCTAGTATAGACCGTAATATGCTAATAGGCACAGCAGATAAATATTAATGAAAGAGTCAGAAGTCCCTTTTGTCATAGACAAAGAGAATGCTTCCTTTTAAAAAGTAAGGAACAGGGGCTGGAGAGATGGCTCAGAAGTTAAGAGTATTGTCTGCTCTTCCAGAGGTTCTGAGTTCAAGACCCAGCAACCACATGGTGGCTCACAACCATCTATGAGATTTGGTGCTCTCTTCTGACCTGCAGGTGTATATGCAGACAGAACACTGTATACATAATAAATAAAATCTAACAAAAAATAAATAAAGTTGAACACATTATAAAAAAAAAGTAAGGAACATTTTCTGAAGTCCTTGAGGGGATATTGGCTTTTGTCCAGATGGCAGACTGTGGGGATGAAGGAGCAAACCAGTGAAATTACAAGGAAGCAAATTTTAAATAGAAAATTTTATATAGATAACAATATTATTAATAACAAGACAAAAAACAAATGGAAAAATTTGATATTGCAGCTCCTTTTTTATATCCCTTTTTAGTATCTAGATACACCTTGGCCCTGCCACTTGGGCACCTGGCACCCTTCTGCATATGGCAAGCAGTTCCCTGACTGTATGGAAGTGCAAAGGACTGTTTAAGAGACAAGCTCTGCCCACTCCTCTCTCCCCACCCCTGCCTCCTTTCTTCTGAAGGGGCTGGTTTCTGCCTCTCTCTCACCCTCTCTCTCCCACTCTCTCCCTTTCACCCCTTCTCTCTCTCTCTCTCTCTCTGTTTCTCTCTCATTTTCTATTCCCTTCCTTTTAATAAAACTCCACACTCAGCTCTCTGTGCATGGTATATTCTGTCACCCACAGTGGGACATGCCAAGGTCCAAACTCACACCGTATCGTAGCAACCCTGATAGCCCAAGGACTCTCTCTGGTTTCCATAGCTAAGGCCCTCAAAGGCTGGCTCAACCTCACTTTGCTTCTCTAAAGTCCTCTGATTCTGTAACTCTCTCCTTGTAAAGCTTAAAGAATGAAAACCGCATGAGGAATGATTGACAATCTACTTTCTAGCATAATATTCTAATGCACCGAAGGAGACTAGACAATGGACAGTAAGTGATTTGTGGAGCATTCTATGTGAAGGCTGTCCTTCACAAATGTGTGCAAGGCTGTGCTCTTCCAGCTCAAGACAACAAGGTTTCTGCAGCTACCCTGATTTATCCCATCATCAAAATGGAACGACACAGACGACACAGATTCCTTTGCTGGGTTTGGATCAAGCTGTGCCAAGTACTTAATGCTTCAGAATTAATATCATTTACCAAACACCATTCTATTTTTACTCATAATGTTGCTTCTAGGGGTCCAGAATGAGAATAAAAACCATGATCCAAACAGCACACACTGTACGCACAGGCTAAAGGCAGAGGGTTTGCTTTCGTCCTTGAAAAAAAATTATATCCTCATACAACAAACACAAATATGAACAAACCCTTAGCAAACTGTCTGACCAAAAGAAAAGGCTAACCTCTTAGCTTCATTTTAATGACAGGCTATCTGACCAAAAGAAAAAGCTAACCTTTCAACTTCGTTTTTAATGACTATTTTGAAGCTAAGGAAGAAAGATGGAGACAGGAAATACTGAAAAAGTTACATGCAAAGGGAAGAAAATTGCAGTGAAAGAAAACAATAATGAAGTATCCAGCAAATATTGCCAGTCACATGCTTCCCTGCAATAAACAGAGTGGGGGAAGAGCATCCAACTCATGAGCTTTGGGGACTCACGTTCAAATCTGTCAGCATCCAAACTTTCTTCACAGAATTGCCCTAAAACTGAACTCTGGAACCCATGGATTAATGAATCTCTCAATCTCATCAGAGAGGTTTTCATTTGTATTAGGTAATAATTAATACACCAACTGACCAAAGTACATAGAATAACAGATTGTAGAATTCTCAGATCTAAATAGGATATACGTGTCATACCCCCTTTCTCCTAAGGTTCAGCAATCGTTGGAAAAGGGAACAGTAAGAGCATTAGAGCCAGAGCTGGCAGAAAAATATAAAGCACCATCTTTGGGACACAGCAGGGCATCTAAACATACAAGCTCACAGTAGTTATAATGGCATACAACAAACCTGTGCAAACTCAAGGAAGGCCAAATTCCAGCATGCAAAATGGAAGTGGACACAGTGGCCAATCTTTACTCAAAGAGATATTGACAAGTTATTATTACTGGGATGTTATTATTTCTGGGGCTAAGCTAGCCGTGGGGGAGCTGGGCGCCACTCTGTACAGGGAGCTGCGGGCCTGCTTTTCGTCCCGCCTGGCTCCAGCATGGATAGTTTATACCCAGAAATAACAACACACAAATTGTATTCATTTAAGCACTGNTTATTAACCAATGAAAGTAACACATAGACAGATGACCCTCCTACATCACTGGGAGGAGAGTTAGTTTGCTTAATAAAGTTGCCTCTGACAAGTTGACTCCTGTGGAAGACAACATGATTGCATAAAGGAGAAGTTCCCAATCTGTGGGTCACAACCCCTATGGGCATCAAACAACCCTTTTGCAGGAGTTGCCTAAGAACATCAGAAAACATAGACATTTACATTATGATTCGTAATAGTACCAAAATTGATGCGCTCCACAGGAATCATTCACATGTAATCGATTGCAGTCTCTCAGGCTGACTCCTCCATGAGCCTCCCTTGTTCCTGATATTCCTTTTTAATTTGTGGATATTACTTACTGTACTCATTCCTAGCTCCCAGGTTCTGGGGCTCCAAACTTTGCCTTTATTCTTGGCTGTGGGTTCCTTCACTGTGTTCTTTGGCACATAGATGACATCATGTATTCACAATTGCACCAGAACACAGAATGATTAATGATGTAAAGAACATTCTATACATCCTTCTTCCTCCTCCTGCCACATCCCAGTGCCTTTCTCCCTTCTCATGATATTACTGAGCCTTTTAAAAAATTACTTCAGCTTTGTTTTTTCCAGAATGTGGTGTAATGAGACATGAGCACTTGTGGTTTTTCTCAGGCTAGTTTCTGTTCACTAATCAACATGCTGTTTACTCAGTAGCTTCCCAACTTGGTAGTGCATTCATTTTACTGCTGAATTCCATTTTCAGTGCTGCTGATGAAGCTAGCCATCTACTCACTTACTGAAGGTTGTCTCAATCACTTACACTTTTTGTGAACAGGAAATAAAGGCTAGGAAAAACACTATCTTTGGAAATAAGTTTATAAACTGAACTGCTCAGTGTGCGTGAGTACAACAAGCCAAACACATAGAGAGACTATACTCTAGCTTGCAGAATCTGACCAACTTTCTTTGTAAGAGTCTCTGTCCTTTGAGTCAGGATATGCTTTTGCTCTCTTGCTTGTTTGTTTTTGAGATTGGGTATAACTATGGCACTCTCTCTGAACTCCGTCAGCAATTGGCACTATTAGATCTCTAGAGTGTAAGCTTTCTAGCAGGTGTGCAATGACAGGTGTGCAATGACAGGTGTGCAATGATAAGTGTGCAATGATATCTCATAATTTGAATTTTATGCTCCTCACTGAGTAACGGAGGCAGTGAATGAATTTTAATGTTTGTTAGCTCGCTATAGCTATATAGTATTCACTGTAGAGTGTCCTTTAGAACCTAGACCCATTTTCATGCAGATTGCTTAATTCTTCTGCCATTCTAAGAGTTTACAACCAATCTTTTACGACTCAAGAGAGTATTAAGATATTTTTACTAAGCTATACTTGAATTAAAAATTTTTGATGTTATCTTTTAAAAACAAAACTTTCTATTTTAATTAAAAAAATCCAATTTTATAATCATTCATTTCAGTTTTCAAGTTATATCTGAAATGTCATCAACAAATCTAAGCCCACTGTGTTTCCTCCTGTATTTTCCTGTAACAATGTTGGGACTGCCTTTTTATATATGGATTGTCATAAGCCACATTTTGGGGTGACTTCTATGGTGATCCCAGCCACGAGGAGCTCATACTTTCCAGGGTAGGAGCTTGAGGATTAGAAATGTTACGTAGGAAGAACAGTTATAAGAAGGAAACACAGAGACACAGGAGAGTAACAGGAAGGCAATTCAGTGACTACTGAATGCTGAGTTCTGAGTTCTCCTGTGTTTATTTTCCTTGCACTTTTATACCCCAATACAAAAGGGAGGAAGAAGGCAAAAGGTTGCTTAACATGACACAAAGGATAACCAGAACAATTACTTGCTTTAATACTTAAGACATCAAGTCATTATTTCCTGAGTGAAGCATTTGATGTTTGGCATAGTGAACACACTCTAGACCAGCTATCCTGCAGGCAGCCATTCCCTATGTCAAATCTCCTATTTTAAGTGAAGGAGCACAGGAGAATGCTTAAATTCTCTGACCTTTGTTCAGGGTGGAGCAGATCCACCTCTATGGGCCATCTTAATGTCCAAAACACCAGGTACCCACACCCTAGGTCAGGATATCTTGTTTTATAGCCACACCTGTTGTCAACAATTTGGAAAGAGCAAAAATAAACTTAAACTCTCTGACCTTCAGACAAGGTGGAATAGGCTCACATCTGTGTGTTCCCCAATAACGCCTCTCTTTTTTTTATTATAATTAATAAAGCCCATGCTTCTGCTTCAGGACAGATGACTGTGCCTGCTGTGGGGGGTAGTTTTCCCATTTTCCAGTTTTACCTGTCATCGATATATACATTCTGTCACATATGTTCTGTCTTAGATTGCCTGGGGATGGGGGAGGAGATCTTACCCACCCCTGGCTACTAGCCTTTGTTAATAAAGGGTTAAGAGAGAAAGCGTCTCTAGGCGCTGTCCACCTTTGAGCCAATTTCTTGTCAAGAGACTCTACCAACAACTAGATAATCATATGCTAGCAGGCAATGCTTTGTGATACATAGGCTCCTATGGTTGAAATATCTCTTAATAATGGAGTGGAGGGTGATTAAAGGTGGGATCGCCTTTTTAGATTAACAGTTTTTAGTTACAATCAAAATCCAAATTTGTCTTTTAAACATATCACATCTAAGAACTTGTTGGTAATATCAAAATTCTCTCAGACAAGCTCTAGCCTTTTTCCAATCAGTAACATCTTCATAATGAACTAAAGCAGTCACAAACATTAACAGGTCAACATCATACTTTTAGCATAGGATTTAACAACAGACCTGCAATTTGTCAAATCACAACAGGTCAATATCATAATTATAGCATACAAATTAACAATACATATGCAATTTGTCAAATCACAATTTTCTTAAATTGTTCCGATCAAAAGACAAGAAAAGGTTTCTGTGATGGGTCAGTTATGAGCCTTTTTTTTTCTCCTTTAGTCCATCTGGCTTACTGCTTTTAGGTTTCAAAGATAAGTCTGAGTTGTTCCAGTTTCTGAGCAGCAGCCTTAAAAACCTTTAGGCTATTCGTCTCATTTCTGAAGAGGGGCTTTGGTCACTGTTTGTTACTAGTCTTAGGGGAAATTTGAGGCCTTAGTTTTCAGGTCTCGTATTTTAACAGAAGATTGAATACCATACTGGCAAAATGAGTTCTGTATCCCAAGAAAGAGTATGGATAAACTGCCAAACATTCAGTCAGCATTCCTGGGTCAGCTCCAAAGCAAACAAGGCACACCAAGGTCCGGAAGTTTGTGCAGTAGGTCAACCAAGAAGCTAGGAATCTCCAGTTGTCACCATGATCTTTCTTTCTTCTCAGAATGCAGCGTGACGGACTTAGAATGTCAGGACCACAGACTTAGGAACCTCATTTTGACTCTTCTCTGGGCGCATCAGCGACTGCCATATTACAGGGCTGAAATCCTGCTGCTGTACACATTGAACTAGACATTTCGGAAATCATTGTGCTTCAGCACCCTCTGAAAAAACACAGACGTATCCTCGACCGCATGTTAATGCAGGGTCGGGACCCTTCCATAATCCAGTGCGAGAGTCTCTCTACCTTGCGTTCGTGAAGGTGGCCTTGGTGCCATCATGCCAAAAATCTCTCCACGGCAGAGTGCTCATTAAATCCACATTTAAGATGTTTAGACTTCAAAGGACACGGTTTAAGGAATTATGTGGTGGCTCAGGGTAAACATTCCCAATTTTATCTTTTGAAGTTGTATTGTATGGCACATTAATGGTTTGCTTTTTTAGAGCCAACATTTGTTTAGCAGCTTCTGTGAGCTTCCTGGCGGGGAGTTAGAATCATCACTCCCCTTAATAATCTCATCGAGGGGCTCATGATCCCCTGTAAGCAACACTAAATACGACCATAGCCATTGGACATTTAAAGTTTGTAAGCTATCTTTCTAAACCAAGCTGCAAGTCTTTCTAGCTGACAGGCTCTAAATTGCTCATTTACATTTCCACAGACACCTGTCTGGGCAGGGCGTAGCTTTGCTGCAGCTGGTCTGCTACTCTAGGGCAGCTAGCTGCTTTATTTTGCAGCTTGGCTGTTTGCCAGGGACCTTGGAAAAGGCAGCAAGGTCCCTTATTTTCTGTTGTGCCTGTGCATGGCACAGGCCACACTCAGCAGTCCCGCCACAGACGGGGAGCAGCTGACAAATTTTTGAGTAACTCAGGTTCCCAGGTGCCCTGCAGCGACGCTGCTATGAGACCGCCATGTGCGTAAGCTTAGGCTGGTATAGCTGCTCTGTTTTTGCTACATTATTATTATTATTATTATTATTATTATTATTATTATTATTATTTTAAACCTTGTAATGGTTAATGCTCTGGACTCTGAATCCAGCGATCTGAGTTTGTATCTCGGTGGAGCCTGTTTCTTTAGGAAGAGACCTGGTCCGTCATGCTCATCAACTCAGACCATGAAACGCAATGTAAACGGGCTGCCTGTGCATGCTTCAGCATTGCCGGGCCATGTTTCATGTTTTCAATCACAAAATTAGAAGAATTACTATCAGGGTACGCTGTCTCTAGCCATTTTCTGTCAAGCAATCTGAATGCTGGTAGTGGGAAACAAAGTCCTCCAAACTTCCTGTCTGCTGACTTTCCTAGCTCACCCGCAGCCCCAATCTCAGTGGCAGCACCGGCCTTGCTGGGCTGTACGCCCGCCCCACACTTCCTTCGTTCCTTTCAATTCCTTCCCCAGTCTTTTACTTCCCAGTCTACTAATACGCTTAAGTTTTGTCAAAACTACTACTAAATATTTCACTTTTTACTGCTGCTTTATGTCACAATGTTGCTTCTTTTATACACAATTTAAGAAAGGAAAGCTTTAGTGTGACTCATAACGTCAGAAATTTTACCAATAGAGTCTTGGCTCCATTGATTCTTCACCATGCTGAAGCAGAACTTCATGGAGAGAAGACTGTGTGGTTGACTAGGGGAAAGAAAGAGGGTTTAGGGTTCAAGTTTATCTTTTAAAGGCACAGCTCATGACCTGCTGCCTTCAGCAAGGCTCTGCTCTACTACCGTCTAGATTTCTACCTACTACCTTCATCAAGCCCTAAGAAATGAGATCACACACTCCATACCTCCATCTGTACAATAATATTTCATATTTAATCTACACCACTCAATTTGTATTCTGTGAGTTTGCCCTAAGGAATGTTTTATTTTAAGAATATTTTCCATGGGAGAGAAGGGGTCATTTTCTTGGAACTATCTAATAGATTACATCACTGGAAAACAGAAACAATTTTTGATTCTAATCTTACTGTTCTATGTATTCAAATCTTATTATTAACTTGTTATCTTTCTGTCCTGACTCCTGTAAGGCTCCCAAATGGCAGTGGTGAGTGATTAAAGAATATTAGTGGAGAAAAATCATTAATTTTAACTTGGACCTACTATTTCTTTTTTTTTTTTGTTTATTATGTATACAATATTCTGTCCGTGTGTATGCCTGCAGGCCAGAAGAGGGNCTTTGGAAGAGCAGGCAATGCTCTCAACCTCTGAGCCATCTCTCCAGCCCCAGACATACTATATCTTGCATGTAGTTCTTATTATCTCAAAGAGGTATTAGGTTTTTATTGAATTATATGTATCTTCCCCCATGCCACTGGACTTTTCAGTGTCAAGACTAATGAGGTGGTGGATTTTATTATTTGAAATTTCATTTTATTGAATATGGAATTATTATTTTAATTTTATTATTTGAAAGTCAAACAAGCCTTTCATTGCACAGGTGTAGTACACAGTTCTTTTTGTTATTGGATTTTCTGTAGATATTTTCTATAAAGGTTCATGTCTATATTCACAAGAGACACGGATCCCTATGTTTCCTACGATTTTACTTCTAAAGTAGGGCTAGTCTCAGTGAAGAAGCTAAGAAACCAAGCTTTTGTTTCCATTTTTGTGGGAGATGTAGAGATTTTATTTTATTTTTTTAGTAATTTGATAGACTGTCCCAAAGGTCAACATTTTTTGAAGATGATCAATTGCTACTGTTTCCTATTTATTTGTGTCTACTTAATATAGCTATCATAAAATAAGTATATATTCTTTATTAGTTGTATTGCATGGTATATTTTTAAAAAATGATTTTACTTAAATCATCAAACTTATGGGAATATTCTCAATGCATACTACCTTGGTATCCTTTGATCTAATGGAGTAATAAGCCTGCATTATATTTAACATTAGATATTTCTTTTCTTCATCATTGGGTATCCCGCCCACAGGATCATTGTGTTGGCTGGTTTTAGAGTCATTCGGAAGAGGGAGCGCCAATTGAGAAAATGTTCCCACCAGATTGCCTTTGTGCAGGCCTGTGGCACTATTACTTATTTAGCAATGAGGGATTTCCCAACTGATTGTGGGTGGTGCTATTCCTAGGCAGGTGATGCCCAGGTGAATAATAAGAAAACAAACGGAGAAAGAATCCGCACTCCTACCTTGTAGCTGCATCACTTCCTGCCTCTGTCTGGGGTCCTCTCCTGTTTGAGTTCCTGCTCTAACTTCCCTCAAGACAGACTATGATGTGGAACTAGAAAAATGCTTTACCTCTGGAGGCAGAGGCAGGCAGATCTCCGTGAGTTAGAGGCCAGCCTGGTCTAGAAGAGCTGGCTCCGGGACAGCCAGAGCTACGCAGAGAAACCTTGTCTCAAAAACAAAAAAACAAACAAAAAGCCAACCAACCAACCAACCAACCAACCAACCAACCAACCAACCCAAAACAAAACAAAAGAAGTTTTACCTCACAGGTACTTTGGTTCACTAGAAGCCCTACTAAGACTATATTGAATTTATTTCTTTTGCAAAACACATGATGTTGATTTTATTCCACCTACCATTTTCCTGTTTCTGCTCTACTGATTTTGGCTCTGAATTTTGTAACCACTTTGCCTAAGTTGCTTTAGACTCATGTGGCTTGTCTTTCTGCAATTTTCCCAGACCCACATTTTGGCACCATTTTGTTATTCTTTTGTAATCAATGCATTTCCATGCTGTAATTTTCCATCTAACAACTATATTTCATTATCTTTAGATCAGCTGCATACATGTTTCCTGTTTTTGCTCCATGTATTATTTTATAGTGTCTGAATGGGAAAGACGAGGGTATTCTTTGCCAAACACTGAGGAAAATGCATCCATCTTTCTGTTACAGAGATATTATGATAATTCCAATGTGATCTTAAGGCATGCTTTTAATATTTCCAAAATATATCACTATTTTGTTTCATGAGATGGTCTTCTTTGGTGAGTGTTCCACAGGAATGTGAGTGGAGTGGATGCATTTTTCACTAGCACCATCATGTCAATGACGTCTTCCCTGTGTCAGACGTGTTTTAGTTGTGAAAAGAGGGTGCAATTGTGAAAGACAGCTCATTTATCTAATAAGACTTTAGGAAGCTTCATAAGTTTTTACGCCACGTATTTACATTTTTAAATTAATTAGTTAATTTAAAAAATCTTTTCTCATATTACATAACAATCCCAGTCCCATTGCCTCCCCTTTTCACACTCCCCCTCATATCCCCTCTCCCCATCCATCCACTCCTCAGCAAGGGTAAGGCTTCCCATGGTGAGTCAAGGAAGCCTGGCACATCTCTTTCAGGCAGGACCAAGGCCCTCCCTTCCTATACCTAGGCTGAGCAAGGGATCCCTCCAAAGGGAACAAGCTCCCAAAAGCCAGTTCAGCAAGGGTATCAATACTTGACTTTCAGAAAAATCCCGGCTTATTTCTAATAATTTTCCTTTTTAATGAATCTTTGAATTCTTTACATCCATGCCAGCTTCCTTTTGATTCAAAGAAGTGAGGGCATTTCATTACTCAAACTTTTAATGATATCCTATCACATTAATTTATGTAAAGTGATAGTTTTCATAATTTATCACTGAGTTTTTGTTTGACAATTTGGTTTGATCTTCTTTACGCCTGTTGTTTACTTAAAAATTGTATATTGTTCAAACACAAAATGATTATTGAATGTCTGCAGTCATATCTGCTCTCCTTATGGCAACTTGGCATACATTGCTTTGGGTCCTTTTTCACTTTTTCTGACTTCTCAAGTTTTGGACACACATTTAAAAAAATGATTCATTTTTTTTCTTCCTTCCCTAGCATACCAATAATATCCATTGTTTATAAAGGATTAATGGATATGCTAGAGTTTCTAATTTATGCTTGCAATAATTTAAAAGGATGAAATATCATTGACTTGCAGATCTTGTACTGTACAGCAGTGTGCCCTTCCTCACACATGTTCCTCAAGATCCATATTGTTCTTTTTACTTCTTTGTATACTATTGTCTCCTACTGAATTGCAAAAGTGTTTTTTTTTTGACCTGGAATTACATTGGAATAGATCAATGGGTAAGGAGAAAATTCCTTGCTTTGTTGGATCATTATTTCCCTTGTCTTCTTCCTTTCCCACCTGGCCATCTTATAATACACTGTATAAGACAAGTGTTCCATGCTCAATTCAATCTCTTCTTTTCCTGATTTGGTTTTTGTACCCTCACTTTCTAGGGACGTGTTTGTCTTTCACCCACCTTTGAAGTAAAAATTTCCTTGCTATAAAACACAAATTTTAGATTGTTTTTCTTTTAAACAAAGATGAAATACACTATGTGCCAATAGTCGTGTGCATTTCTGCATGAAAAAGTAAACAAAACATGAATTTTACCCTTGTTCACAATGACAAGGTCCTTGCCCATCTCCACTCACAGCTGTTTCTGAGACTTCCCCTTTGCTTAGCTTGTGAGATTTTCAAAACTGCCCAACTGTGAGTTTTGTTTTTATCTTACTCTGCTGTGCGTGTGCCTGAAGCTCTGTTGATCAGTAACTGTGAACAACTCCCAGGTATTTGGCCCTACATCTTTTTACTTATTTAAAATCACTCATTCGCTCAACTACAAGCTTTTGGTATGTGGTCATAATGCATTTCTTTGCAGGGTTTGGGTCTGTCATATTTTTCGATTATGTCTATTTTTGTTTGTGAGTCCAGCCTTTAACAGCTGATCCATTTCTCTAGCACAGTCTTTTGATTATTTATTAAATTTGATTTTGTGCAGCAGGTAACTATTTATACTCCCATGCTGTTCAGCTTCTCTAGAAGAGTCCAACCTTTGGCCCACCAGAGTCTCCTCCAGTTGGGTTTACCTTACCTGTTCTTTCTATCTGCCCATCTCTCCAATTTAGAGAGGCAAAAGCCCTGATATCTCATTTCTGAAATGGTCCAAAAGGTCATTGAATCTAATGTGACTCATTCTTGTATGGATGGAAATGATTTCTAAACTTTATGCATGTTACAGTTAAGAAAAGAAGCTGCGATATTTAATTATTAAGTAATATTTCACATAAACATCTACCAGACAAAGCATCTAACTGCTA
Organism: Bramus lutescens; assembly: GCA_001685075.1. Classification (NCBI taxonomy): domain Eukaryota; kingdom Metazoa; phylum Chordata; class Mammalia; order Rodentia; family Cricetidae; genus Bramus; species Bramus lutescens. The sequence goes on from LOEQ01005699.1 coordinate 69,358, forward strand.
ATGTCATGAGTTTATTTTTTAAATGATTTTTATCTAAACATTTTGTTTGTCTTTTTAGTTATTTATTTACTTTTTAATTTTTGCTTTTATTTTGGGATTAAAAATTATATAATTTCTTTCTTCTCTTTTTTCCATCAAAACCATCTTATATGCACTTCTTTACTCTCTTTCAAACATATAATCTATTTTCATTAAATGTTGTTAAATGTGTGTGTGTGTATGTATATAATATACACACATGTTAGCTTCTCCGTAAAAATATGTTACTTGAATGTTTGTTTTCAGGGTTGACCATTTGCTATTGGATAACCAATTAGTATGTTCTTCCCCGGAGAAGACTATGTTCCTGCCCTCAGCATTCTGTGGTTGCCTTTAGTTCTTTGTGTAGGGTTGAGGCCTCCTGTCTTTCTCTGTTAACATTAGTTTGTCTATTAGTTTCTTCTTCATTAAGCTCATGTTTAGATAGTCATGTTAGTGAGACTTTATAAGTGTAGCTTCTGACATCACCAGCACACACAGTCTCACTACTCTCTGCTCCCCTGGCTCTTGCAATCTTCTTCCCACTCTTCTGCAATGTTCTCTTAAGCTGAAGGTACTGGAGTCTTTGCACATATACTTATTCACTGAGACTGAACTCCACGACTCTGCATTTGACTGATTGCAGTTCTCTGTAATGGTCTCCGTCTGTTTCAAAAAGATGTTTCTTTGATGAGGACTACACTGGTCTGTGGGTATAAGGATGAATATTTATAATGTAATTAGGGATTATGCCGGTTATATAAATTTCAACTGCGCACTCTTCTACAAGATCTGTGACTTACCTGGCCTGTATTTGGCTAGGTTTTGAATCACAGGCATACTTTCTCTCTTGTTGAATCGATCAAAAGTCTAACTAGAGAGCTCTTGGTTACTGCCAAGGTGGTATTCATGTCCCTAATGTGCCCATAGGACTAGTTTGCGATGCTGCACAATGTAGCGGTTCATAAGCAACATAGCTGTGTGTGAGTATTGCCTATCTTCCTCACTTGGAAGCTTGCTTGATGCCTTCTGATACCATGAAAGCTAATACTCAGGTAGAAAACACTCATGCCTGTACCAGATCAGGTCCTCTGGCACCTGTCCAATGTGCATGGTGTCTGCTGAACTAATGAATTAACTTCCACATCTTGTAGGCAATCAGAGGCAATACTAATAGGGCATATGGCTTTGAAGTCTCTTGGACAACTGTGATTAACAACACAGAAAAGAGATTCTTATGCCTGGCTTGGAGTTTTTGTTAGGTGGTCTTCAGATTTTGGAGGAAGCACTCTCAGCCCAGATAAGAAAAATTCATTTAATCTATATACATGTATTTATACACAGACTTAAGTTTTTTGGTAGGTCAATAGTTGATAGTATAATCCTATATAACCTTACCATATAGACTGACAGTTATTTCACACTCTTCCCTCCTTTTAAATGTGCCTTCCTCTTCACTCCCTAATTGAAGATCATTTCCCCCCATTTCCCGGATAGATCATCTGTACCCCTATATTTCCCTCTTAATTGCTCCTCCACCCCTTAACCTTGAAATGATCCCTTTGTACTTTCCTGGTTTCCGTAGTTACTCCATGCTGTGTTTGGAGTAGGAGACTCTGATGAGAGAATATGTGACATTTCTCCTTCCGGGTTGGGCTATTTCACTCACTATGATCTTTTCTGGTTCCATTTACCTGCAAAGCTTATTATTTCATTTTTTCTTTACATCTGAATAGCATTCTGTAGACTATATGTACCCCATTTTCATGATCCATTCAGTCATGGAAGTAAATTTAGATTGTTTCCATTTTTCCAGCAATTATGAATACAGCAGCAAGGAAAATGATTGTGTAAGATCTGTGGAATAGAATGTTGAGCCCTTGGAAAATATGCCAAGGAGTAGTATAACTGTGGTTTTTAATAGTAACATTTATACTTTTCTTTCTAAGTATATTCTATCTGTAAAATCTAAATGTTATAAGTGCAAAATGTGTATATATCAACCAATATTCTGTTGGTTCTTAGGACTAGAATCTAGGGATTCACCTATGGCTAATTAAACCTTTCTTTCATTGTACTTGCCAAGCTCTAAGATAAATATATATCTGTTTGCTAAAAACATATGTATATAATGTATACATACACATTATTTATATTCATAATTAAATCTTATAATAATTAATAATGTAGTGAATATTGCCATGACATTTTTAGCTTAAAAATAAATTATAGAAGGAAATAAAATAACTTGAATGCCTACATGCTGTCAATACAATTTTGTAACAAATTTATAATTTTTCAATCTAATGCATTTGTTGTTATTGATGATCTCTATTAAGGGTAATCCCTGCTTTTATGACCTTTCAGTATGAAAAGATTCTGAATACTTCTCTGATATTCTAGGGGGAAAGTAGCTAGTGTATTTTGTATATAGGCATAACATTGAAATTAATTCCACAATATTTTAATACATTAAAGTAAAAAACCATGAATGTCTGAATTCCCAAATTTAAGGTTGCCTAATGGGAAAGAAAAAGCCAAAAACCAAAAAAACCTTGTAAATCATATGTAAATGTGTACAGCTGAGGCTGATTTCTTTCATAGAGGACATGAAACTACTAATGATTATGATTACCAAGGTGCCCTTCCTTGGTAACCTAAAAACACAATTCATGGTTCAAAATTGCTACTCATGCATTTTATATTTAATTCTGTACTATGCATATAATAGCCTTTTGTTATTATGTGAATGCAATTCTGAGATGAACTCAAGAGAATACTAGGTTATCTGAATTCAAACATGACTCTAGTGGATTGTTGTGAGAGGGTTCATTTCCCTTGCCAACCATTGTGTCTCTAGTGTGAATGACCTATATCTCAAGTATACATTTTGTAGAATATCGACCTAGAAATTGCATGAATATGAACACATAAATTACTCTAAATGTACAACCAAGTTAATATTCTTTATGGCATCATGTTTAATTTAAAATAAAACTAGATTTTGTGCAAATGATAGGTAGATTTCCATTTTGGGTTTGTGAAAATACAGAATTTTATCAAATATTTCAGAGGATATGAACACAACTTAAAAACAATATTGATTTTGCAGTGTTTGATAATATAATGTAAATATAAATGGCAAGGTTAAAAAATTAATCAACCATTTTAGCAGCCAAATTGTACAAATACACTGTTGACTCTTTGCATGATCAAAGTCATTTCCTTTCTGCTTTCTTGGGAGCTGTGTAACAAACTTCAAAATGTTGCTTCTCCCTGACAATATATGAGAATTGTTCATAAACTTAATGTTGTTAAATCTATTATTTGTAAAGTCCAGTGAAAGGCTAAGCTAACACAATTTGATTTTAAAAATATATAAACTGATCTAATGAACAAACATTAAAGCCTCTCTCCAATAATAATTTTCATTATGGTATACACCATGTTTTATTATATACTGACCTCCTTATTATCTTCTTTTGGTTCCTGCCACCTCTTCTTTCTAGCTCATGTTTTGGACTGATTCCCTAAGTCATCAGGGAGTGGCCATGACAGAGTAAAATTCATAGCAGCCAGGAAGTGGAGAAAGTATAATGCTGGTTCTCAGCTGGCCTCTTCCTTTATTTCTATTATCCACGTATTCCACCTAGGACACCATTCCATAGTTCTACCCACACTCAGGTCACTTCTTTTTCTACTTAGTAAATCCAGTCTGGAGCAGACACACTCCTACCCCATATGGAGTTCCCACTATTGCCAGTGTCATCATAACTAACTGTGGAAGCTCATGCCTTTTCATCAAATTCTGGATATTTCTTCTTCATCACAGATGTTGACTGGGATTTAAATTGAGTTTTAAAAATTCCCATTGCTAGCTAAGTGTTAAGTTCCATTTTCTCTACATAAGTCTATGCATCTGGTATTAAAGGCCGGGAAGTAGGCATTGTGTTGAGCTGATTTCCCAGCAGAGACACCTTCCTTGTAGTCAGGCCTCTGACTATACCATGTCATCAGTGAGACTGACCAAACTATTAGTGTCACAGCAGATATGCAAAGCCAGAAAATATGATTCAGAACTGTTAACTGTTGTTGTTTATTAAGATCCATTCTAAAATAAAGTAAAGATGTTTAGTCTTATGGCTCTATTTTTCTGTGTCCTGATTGTTTACTACATAACAGTCTCGAATAAGTTTGACATTAGTACATGCAGTTATGGTCAAAACCAATAGGCTTTTCTCAAATGTGTGTATTTCTAAAGCTGAAATTGATAACGAACAAGGTAAAAATGACAAGCTGTGCTCTACAATAAACTACTCATTTTCTCCAGAAATGTCAACAACTTCAATGAATGCAAATGTTGGTTATAATTTTACAATATTAAAAGAAGTCCAGAAACTTTACTTTTCATTCAAAAGTATTAGATCATCCATTATTCTTTCATTGTCAATTTTAATTTGAGCTCATCACTTTCTAGAACATTTTCTCTGTCCATTTTTGTTGTGATAATCAGGAAAGTCATTCAAATCAGGCAACTTTGTTGCCTGGGCAGCACATTTCCTCTCAGTGTTAATTCCATTGCAGACAGGAGTTCAGTTAGCCATACAGAGTCTTTTGGATTGTGTTCTCTAATGGATACTTGGGAGCCTATCAGATATGAGGAATGAGTATCACATGTAGAAGAAATATCTCTCTATAGAACAACATATGGAAGAGAGTGAGGTGGGATGGCATGGATCCAGGGAAATGATTATTCCTTGAACGCTGAGCATTCCTGAAACAAGCATTTAGATGATGTGTGTTATGCACAGAAATACACGCATCCCACAGATTTATGTTCTAGAAGGAGAAAAAGATGATCAAGTGAAACTCGGGAGGGTAATTGTTCCCCAACAAAAAGTATTCTGTTTCCTGTTGAGGTAAGTCTTAGGTCATAATGATGTTCATTCATATATATCTAGCATACAACTTATTCATCCAAACCCATGTGTGAATATGTGCTTGAGGGTGTGTGTGTGTATGTGTGTGTGCACTTTCATGCTGATTGTTCCCACCTCAATTGATCAAATTTAGAAAATACTTCAAAGACATGGCAAGAGGCTTGAATATAGTGAATCTAGAAACTGCCAACTTGATAATCTTAACCATCAAAGTTGACTTTTCCACATAACTTTGGCCTCTTGTCCACATAGGCTTAAGGATATTTCATAATGCATAATACATTTGATCTAACTTTAAAGGTCCACAGAGTCTATAACAGGTCCAAGATTCTTCAAAATTCCAAGGTCTAAGTTTCTCTTGAAAGTCAACACAATGTCTTAAACTGTGAGTTAATAGAAAATAAAAATCAGTTACATCGTTCCAACACACAATGACACCTCCAAAAGAGAAGAATGGGGTACCAGCAAGCAATGTCTGAACCTAGGTAAAATAAAGTTCAATATGACTAACAGGAAAAACTACAGCTCCCTGCAGGTACCTGGGGTTTATGATGGAAGCAGCTGTCCTCCAAAGTCTTGAAAAGACTTTCCCTTCCAACTTTACTGCCTGCAGCACACATTGTCTCTCTCCTAGGATGGCACCACTTCATGCTAGCACCTTTCATTCACGAACCACTTTTGGCATTACAGACATTTTCGAATCTCCATTTCCTCTTACACTTCACCTTCCCAGCTTTATATAATGATTCTTTGGGACTTCCTTCTAGAGACTCCAATATTGTCATCCATTTCCTGCCTTCAGTATGTTTCTGGAACCGTTGGATAAACCCCCATTACAAACCCCATTCTTTCATTTTTCATGCCTATAAAACCAGAACAACATGACACTACTGTCATGTTTTGCTGCCAGGTTGAGGTGCAGCATGGTTTCCTTACGCCACAACTGTTGTGATAGGTTTGTTTTTTCTTTTCAAGGCAGCTGTTTGGGAGACACTTTGGGTGTCCTTATTTCAGCAACTCTCCTGTGAAATGAGTTTCCAATCTCAGAAGCTAAAACTTTCAGTAAATGGAATCGTTTACTCAGGGTACCATGCCTTAATGACTGCAGAAAAAAATGATGTGTCTTTAATGGGTACTAATCTCTTTATGAACCATGGCAACTTTGTTATCTGTGTGGTCTGGACTGATGCAACTCCCAGAGGGGCTTGGCACGGAGCTTCCACCCTAACAATTCAGGCTCTTTGGGTGTATAGATGCCAGGGGCTGGGGTAATGCTTCCACCTAAACATCCCAGTCTCTTTGGGTATAGGGGACCCAGTTCAAGTCTGGTTACTTCCTGTAGGCATGGGATGATGTGGGGGAGGGGAGAGTTGGGAGATGGTGGGCTAAGGCTCAGCAAGAGGTGTGGCTGGAGAGGCATTCTGTTAACTTCCATCCTGGAGACTTCAGGCATCTGTTCCTTTAGGGAGATAAGAAAGCAGATTGCTAGGAGAAAAAATAGATTGTTATTATTGGCCTTATGAATGGGGCTAGCCATTGGAAGTGTGATTAATTTCCAGAAAGAATGGGATGGAGAAGTGCCCTGGTTGTACAGGAGAGGCAGGGGTGAATGAATGAGATGAGAGCAGATGTGTCCTTTAAAACCAGATTTCAGTTTCTGGGTAGGTGCACATTTGAGTCTGGAGAGGTGGTATCAATGGTGAATTCCCAGGAGTTAGTGCAGGTGCTGGCATTATTTGGAGGGTCCTCTGTAAGTTCGTCTTTACACAGACAGGAGTGACCCATAAAATATGCTCAAAAATGGGTGGGGTCAAGATAGGCACTGGAGATTGTTGGTATTCACCAGACCAGATTTCTTGATAAAGCAGCAGAACTTTTCCCAGGAACCTTTAAGAAAGCTGAAACAGATTTATATCTTGGTGTCAAAGCAAAAGGCTATGGCTTTAGGTTAAAAGGCATGAACATTTTAGAAGACAAAGGAAATTGAAAATTCTGAACCTCTGAAGATACATCTGAAACCTGTTATTCCTAGACTATGAAGCCTGTGAAAGAGGCACACCTGTCTGTATTTTTAGCAGGAAACTTAATAAACTAATGAGCTACCAGTATCCTAAGTCATCAAATGCCATCAGATAGATCTGAGAGGGATCAATAAATGGGCAGAAGTAAGACAGTTTTTCTGAGCTACCCAGGCAACCCCAAGTCTCTCCATGCTCTTTGGCGTACACCAGTCTTAGAAGCAGTACTTGCCTTGCTAAGCCCAGGAGGTCTGACAGATTTTCCTGTGGGGGTAGGGTTCAGTGTACTTGTCATGGCAGGATGAGACAATCGATTTCCCAGTGTATAGTTGTTCATTTTAGACAGGGTCCAGGAAGCTTAATGCAGCTTTTTCTGTGTGAGTTGCTTTGCCATATTAAATGCAAGCCTGCAGGAGGAAGTTCTGCAGCCATTCATCTTCTTGGAGGAGCTATAGGACGCTGCAGGAGCTGTCATATCTCTCTATTAAAAGAAGCTCTTTTGTTAAATGCCATACTCTCAGATCTGTAAAGGCACTTGAGAATCAGGGTACCATTACCTGTCAGGTATATTTAAATTAGACATAAGTTACGTTTACCCAGTCAGTTACAGCTTACTAATGTCAGTAGCTGCAAGATGATTAGAAAGGATATTTTTGTAAGCTAAAGTATATTGGAGGCAGAGTGTTTCCTTGGTAGGACAAGCACATGCAGGTATTCTTACCAAAGATGGCGCTGAGGTTTTTGCTTTTACCTCAGCCAAAATGGCAGCTATCAATGTGTTTGTATTTTTCCAGAGCTGTTGTTATGAGTTTTATAGATTTTAAAACAAGCACACATATACACACAGACATAAAACAAGCATACTGTGGTGACATTATTTACACATATGTATTAACAGACAGACTAGCAAAACTTTTTCCAGGAAACTGTGTCAGCTGACAATTATCTTTCTTTTATTATACTAATAACTACCTGCCAGTGATATTTTGGAGGAAATTTTATTTGCAAAGTTGATGTGGGATTCCCCTCTGTATGCTGTGAATATCATTGGTTAATAAATAAACTGCTTTGGGCCCATAGTAGGATAGAACAGAGCTAAGCAGAACAGAACTAGGCAGGGAAAACTAAATAACACAAAGTGAGGAAGACAGAGACAGCAAAGCAATATCTCTGCTTTGTTACAATCAAGGAGAAATTGAGTGATGTGCACCACATCTCACGACACACATACATGTTCATGACACTCCCACTTAATAAAAGTAAGTTTTAACACTTCTTTACATAGTTCACCAAGAAGGAAAGTATCCAGAGATAATGAAAGAAAGCCAGCAATTAATTTTTACTCTCTGTTAATTAAAAGTTCAAGGAATAATTGGAAAAGGCACTGAACCTGCAGCACAGAAATGCACAGACCCGCACATGTGTGGAGGCCAGCGGCAAATTCTCCAGCACCAGTTATCTGTGTTACTGCAGGTGGAACTATCACATCCTCAGCCCTGCATACAACAGCTTCTTCCCGCTTAGCCATCCCACCAATTTTGGAATTTTAGTTTAGCTGTGAGTCTTTACTCTCTGTGACTCAGAATAAAAATTATACAGGCTTCTTTATATTTAGTTGCCCCTGTTATGTGGGTTCTCAACATAAGGAAGAGTTTATATGCCAAGTTCCATAATAAACAAGTTACTTTAAATTTGACAATATTTGTCTTTGAGTTTTTATAGAATATATAAATTAAAAATAGATTAATTAGTAAATCCAGTTAGAGTTTTAGTCTAATAATATTTTACACTTAATAGGTTTCTATGGTTCCATTAGAACATAAAAATATTTTAATAAACAGAAGAATTGGGTATACTTTTGACAACATTAGATGAAGGTATTTTTATTTGTTTTGTTTCTTTAATTTTTTTTTGAGATGGTTTCTCTGTGTAGGCCTGGTTGTTGTCTGAAACTCCCTTTGTAAACTAGGCTGGACTTGAACTCACATAGATATGCTTGCTTTTTGCTCCTGAGTGTTGTTACTAAAGGCATGCAGAACCACAACAGACAATAAATGCATCTAACATGAGAAAGGCCTAGTAGATTTCAGTGGGTTCTTTACAGACTTGAAAATGAAGCTGTCTACTTTATAGGTTCTGTAAAAAGGAATCCACCCCCCCCTTTTGATGGTGATACAGAGGATCATTTTAACAGAAGTTATCCTGCTATAAATTTTGCAATCTTAACCCAAAAGAGGTCAGGAAGAATTCTTTGTGAATTTGGGGTTTTGATTGAGGCACACAGACCTGTCAGGGTTGTGCACTCCTTCTACTGCGAATCTGCAGGAGGCCCTGAGCTGAGTAAGCAGGGAGTTTATATGGAAAAAACCCCACAAATTCAGCATTCCCCATTGAGACAGTTTGGGTAGCTGTTTGCAACACAGGGCAAAATATTTTACTTTTAATGATGGTCGGCACAGGGGGCAGACATGATGCCTATGTTTGATGAGGAACAGAATACTTTGTGATTATAGAATCAGAAAAGAGTCAAGTGGTTACAGAAGCTGAACAATGCAGGGCAGCAAGAAAGTTGTTCTTGTAAGTAGCACACATGCATTAGGGAACAGGCTGATATCAGTTTTAGCAAATATAATTTTCTCACTTCAATACTACTTTTTATAAACAGTCTTTGCTTAGAGATGGACTATTCTACAAACTTTGCTGTGTTTGCTTTCCATATTATACACTAAATACAAGAATATCTATACCAATTCTCACAGTTTTCTTACTGGTACTTATTGGTGTTATTGAAACAAAATGTATACAAATTACTTTAATAAGTTTATTTGTATCCAGAAATACGTTAATTAGCATATTTCAATGGTATTGATGATTGTGAAGGCCACCCAGTCAGGATTTACACTAATTAATCCAATCCACTCCATGAAGTTCCTTTTCCTCTAGCCATTGCTCACTGTTACAGTTCCTAAGAACAGAAAGTCACTTGGTTATTTCTAGGCTATAGCTCCTTGAATTTGAAAAGACTTTCGTTCTACTGGTTCTGTGTTTTCTTCTTTCTTTTGGCTTTGGCCTTGCGGTCTGCTTTAGCCTTCACTAAAACTAATATAAGGGGCTGTGCTTAATTGAAGTGGAAATCTCTTCCAACATCCTGAAGGTTGAATTTACTGTGAACTTTGACAATGGCTCTTAGATCAACAAATAACTGCATATTTATCCAAGTTTAAATGCTCATGCTGTTATAGGCTATCCATGTGTCATATATTATGCCCTATTTTAGTATTTATTAATTATATGAGTGTTCTGAGAAATAGGCCATGAATGGCCACCAAATCAAAATGTCTCCTGCATGAAGTGAAAATAAAATGTGGGAAAATAAAACGAAAGAAAAAGCTAGATGAGAAAATGGTAGAATTTTTGAACTATAAATTATATAAATTAATAAAGTTATGTTTCTAGGGAAAGAAAGAGCAGACAGCTATTTTCATTAGTCGCTATGTCTTTAATGTTTATTGTCTAAAACTGATTTTTAAAAGATGTTTACGATTGAAGAGGACGATTTAAAATGATTTCCTGCCATTTTCTATTGTATCATGTCCAGGAAATGGGTGTTGCCTTGCGGAAGCCATCCTAAATATCAGTGCTGTCACTGAAACACAATGGAGACCCCAGGCACCTATGCAGTTTAGTGAAAGCTGGAATTCAGAAGTTCCTTCAGATATGAGCCTTTTACAGCCAAGCAATAGCTGGTTCCTGAAACCTTATAGGCTTCATCGATAAACACAAAAGTGATGTGCATCAGCCCCTTATGACTTAAAGTGGGAAAGCAATGTTTGGCAGAGATGCAGAACATATAGGATACAAGTTTTTAAAAAGAGATGGAGGAATTGGGTCAAATTCTCATATAAGCAACAACCTGAGCCTTACATCTAATTATCTCAAAAGCACCAGTCCAGAGTACTGAAAAGAAGCTATGCTGCTTTGTATGTTCAAAGGCTGTTGACTAACAAACGTAGACAAAGGAAGAATGTCAGCCTTTATTTCTATCCTTACTGTCAACTGATTGAAAGAGAACCACCTACATTGTGAAAGCAATCTGCTTTGTTAAATTACATTTTTAATGATAATTGTCATTCAAAACATTCTCCTAGAACACTATCAAATTTATACATTACTTGAAATCTGAGCATCATGTTTCAGTCAGTTTGACTGATAAAATGAGCCAGTATAGTAATTTATTTTTTCCGTACCTTGTAAATATAAATCAATCTGAATGTGAGGTAGGAAGGAGCTTTGCTGGCCAAGGCCACGTGGTTCCTCTATGATGAGAGTCCTTGGAATTCCACAGGAATTAGTAAGTCTCCTGACCTTAGTTACCAACAGGGAGATTTAACCAACCACTAGAGCAGAGAATTTCTGATGCAAAACACATACCAAACTTGTAGAACTGCTTAATAAAGGAAGAACTAAGGCAGTCTCTGCCTCCAAATCAGTTTAAATTAAAAATACTTGCAAGTATTTTTGAAGACTACCAATTAAACTTGAATTGGTAGGGGAGGATGTGTATGTAGCTCAGTGCTAGAGCCCTTGTAGACCATATGACATACTCTAGATTTAATTCCTAATGTGATAATGTATAAAAAATAAATAACAAGTAGCAAATGTGTTCTCTAGGAGTATCTGTCTGTAGATGGAAAAACAACTCTAGCATTGATAAGCACTGAAGCAAAGATGTGATTTCTGCTGCCCACTTCCTTTTCAAGTTTAAAAGGATCCCAGCACCCCTACTTATTGCAAAATAGCCTGGCATTGATCGTTTCCACTGTTTCCCTTGAGATGTTTCTCTAGTAAAATACAAAAAGAATTTTTTTTAAAGAAAATTTTGATCTAAATTGAACAATGTGGCACTGACTGTCCTTGTGGCTGTTTAAATAAGAAGTCATTTCCTGACTGGTGCCAAAAATATGAATGGAGTCAACACTGTTTTCAGATCACAGTTTGCTGCTTCCCGCGGCTGTTTTAAAGGGGAAAACATCATTCCTAATGAACACTGATATAGAGAAATAACACTTCTGGAGCGTGGCTATTCTCATTGTTACAGATTTTCCTTAATTACTACACCTAGCATTTGCATAACTGATCAAATGGCAATTTAGGAGAGATTTAGAAACAAGAGTACCTTGTAGAGACGGAAACTCCAAAGTCAAGAATATGTTTGGACAAACAGTTTTCCAGTGGTGACTAATTACATTCCAGGGACTTTAATTCTTAATGGCTGACGGATCTGGGATGGAAACATAGCTATACTGCATCTGTGGTGGTTTTGTGGGGATGAGTATCTCAGATCCTAGACTGGAAAATATTACACCTGAAGACACTGAAAACTCAACTTGTTTTGTAGCAGGCTTGGACTCTACACCTTAAGGGAAAATTACTAGGAAGGGGAAGCAGAGGCTTCCACTTACGGCAAAGCCCTCAGCATTCCCTCCAAGGACTTTACACTGTATTTCAGGAAATCAGAAAGTTTACTTCTACAGTAGCAACCACAGAAGATTTTCTTTTCTTCTGAGCCCTCTTATCTCATCACACAATTTTGAGTTAAGCTGGTCATTAGCTAGATTCAAACTTCCTGAGAATAGAGTCCTCCTAACCATCATGATTTTATTAGTATTGGACTGCAGCACTTCTCCATGGTCTTTAATGTCCTAGATAAAAATGGTTTGTTAATGTGAAAACAAATGCAAGGTATCAAAAGTTTGTCTTAAAAGAAACAATGAAGAAACAAGACAGATGTCCTATACAAAAGGTTAAAAAAAATTCCATGGGAAAGGTTGAATGTTATCATCAGCCAGGACAGTTGACCCCTTATCAAGCTGACGCACAAACACTCCATAATTGTACTGTAACTTTTCCTTTCTTGTTTGTCTTTAAGATCTCATATTAGTAATAATATTTCAGTATCAAATATAAATAACCTTAATAGTTCCACACTCTTTAAATTTTTCATAACTTTAAAAGTCTGGTCTCTCTAAAAGTTCAAACTGTGGACTCCAATAATATCAAAAATAAATTAAATGCTTTCTTACTCCAAGAGGGAAGAACCAGGACACAGTCACAATCAAATCACATCAAATTAAGATTCAACAGTATAAAAAGTTTAGTGCTTGCTGTCGGTGATTTATTATCTTTTGGGCTCCAAAGGGCCTCCACTATTCTGACTCTGCCACCCACAGCACACAAAGCTTAGACCAGATCCTCTCTAAAGCTCTTCTTTTTGGTGTTCAGCCCATGCGGATGGTATCTTCATTTTACTGAGGTCTCAACTGCATCCAATGGTCTCCCTTTCTCCCTCCTCAGATACTACAGCCCTGACAGTTTCATGCCTCACCTGTTTTCCATGACCGCTTTTTGTCTTCCAAACCAGTATCACCTGGGTGACTCCAACATATTATGATATTCGCCTTCCAGCATGAGATATACTTTTGATGTGATGACCCCAAGGAAATACTCCCAGACATTTCTACTCATTAATGTTGGTCTCTTCTCAATTACTACAAGTTCTTAGCCCAATCAGTCCAGAACAGCAAAAGTTTCACTTTAATGGTACTGCTGTCTTGTTAATCAAACCGAATCTTTAACTTTTGCTGACCAGTCACCGCTGAATCCTAATGCAAAATACACACAAAAGGCCCAGTAGAGTCTTTGTAAACTCCACAAACCGGGCCTCCATTTTCTGCATTGTTCTCAAAGTTCTTATTCTAGAGTTTTACAGAATAGCCTGCTGAGCTCTGAGCGCTCAAAGGATTTGCCAGCCCAAGTTCCAATACCACCACAGTCTTGCCCCCAAAAGACATGGCCAAATCTGTCACAGCAATCACCCTTGATCTTGATCCTAATTCTAACTTAATTTGGTTTTGATTTATGTAACAAAGACCGTGGCCAATAAAGCATGAGGAGGAAAGGGTTTCTTTGGCTCACATATCCCTGGTCACAGTACATTGAGCGAGGCTAAGTCAGGAGCTCTAAGCAGGAAGCTGGAGGTAAGACCTGAAGCACAGGCCATGTAGGAACTTGTCCTGGCTTGTTCCCCATAGCTTGCTCAGTCTGCTTTCTTGTACAATCTAGGATGCGATACAGATTTTCTTACAGGCAAAATATTGGAGACACTTTCTCAATTGAGCTTCTTAGGTCCAGATAATTCTAGCTTGTGTCAAGATAACAAAAACAAAATTAAACAGACAACAAATGATGCAATCCCTGCATCAACTGCATTGGATGCTCTAAATCATGTTTTCATATTTGATTGAAATTAATGAACTTAGTAGAGTTATGGAGCATTACAAAAATAAGCGAATAAATATGGTTCAGGCAAAGTGATTACCATAGAAAGTATGAATAGTTTAGTTATTTCAGAGCCACATGACTTGGGATAGTTCTTAATGATTCACTAAGAAAACAAAAGACCCTGGACCCTTTCCAGAGAGCTCATTATTGCAGGTATTCAAAGGGGAGTGTTCTGGGTTTTCCTTTGTGTTTTTGTTCACATTCAATAGTCGTTTGTTGAGTTGAGCAACAATAAATTATGATATGTTCCCAAAACATAAAAGTCTACAAAACTACAGAGTAAAAATAAGATTTGTGAAATAGATAGAAAGAATTGAAAATGACCTGTTGTGGAAATGGACTATAGATAGGGTGAGGAATATCCACTTTTACAAAATTTATCTTGACTGCATAATGAAGTCTTGTAACCCTCATCCAGAGCAGAGATATTCCAAGTGTTCCTTTTAATGACTATACAGACACATATGTATATACATATATAGGTATGCATATGTATATATACATATACATACATACATACACACACACACACTAATTGTATGGTTGCCTGATTTCTGAAATTTTCCACTTAGTATTTTGAACTGGAGTTGACTACCAGTAACTGAAATCATAGAAAGGAAAGGGATCATGGGTAAAGGAAGATGAATGAAGATAGACGAGAATGGTGCCCCCCCCAGCTTAGCCCTTCCCTTAGAATATGAGCACAACAGAATGTGCAGGACGTGAGCACAGTGCACTGCATTACCCCAGCACAGACAGACAGCAAAAGTTTCTAATTAGCAAGCAAAGACGGTCAACTCCCTTAAAGGTCTCTTTGGAGTTCCAGTGGATCGCAGTGTTAATGCTGTCACTTTGGCTCGACAAAGTTATGTGTGTCTGGATGGTTCCAACTTATAGATATTCCCAAATTTCTAGGCATCATTCCTCTTTAAAATATAAACACAGAAAGAATCATCTGCTCTATTTTTGTGACATTTGAGGGAGGCAATGTATGGGAGGGGCAAAGTTAATGGTTAATTCCTGTGTGCCATGGGAGCATCTGCTTTGTGCTGACATTTGTGGAGCAAGAAGAGAGGATATATTTCATGAAGCTAGAGTTATATGTGATAGCCTCTGATGATTTGACCATTTGTCTCCTATAGCATGAATTCTAATCATTCTCAACAATAAAGACTTGGGGTCAGTAATCATGGGGTGAAAGCTGAAGGATCCGAGAAGCAAAGCGGCAAGCCACTAGGGTTTTTACCTCTATCAGTGCTAAGACCAAAAGGGTGATCTTGTCCTCAGACTGCATCCTCAGACTGACTACCCAGACTGCATTCAGCTTCTGTCTCCCCCCACCTTAAATTCATCTCTCTGCCCAGCCATATCCTATCTCCACCTCCCCGGTGCTGGGATTAAGGGCGTTTGTTCTGAAGTGCTGGAATGTTGTGTGAGCTCTGTTTCTCTTTTAAATGGAATCAATTTCGTGTAGCCCAGGGTAGCATTAAACTAACAGAGGTCCACCTGCTTCTGTCTCCCGAGTGCTGAGGTTAAAGGTGTGCGCCACCACTGCCTGATCTTCTATGGCTAACTAGTGTGGCTAGCTCTGCACTCTGATCTTCAGGGAAGCTTTATTTGTTAGATAATAAACAAAGTATCACCACAGTCTCCCATAGAGTTGATTGAATTTTATTGCTCTCTTTGGTCAGAGAAATAAGCTGGCCAAATTAAATGGCGACACACACTGGTCTCATGTGAGTAGAGGCAATGTATGGGAGGAGCAAAGTTAATGGTTAATTCCTCTGTGCTGTCGGAGCATCTGCTTTGTGCTGACATTTGTGGAGCAAGAAGAGAGGATATATTTCA